>PVJC01009523.1:0-45670 GCA_004026665.1 Murina feae | reverse complement strand
CCTTGGCGGCACCAGGAAGTGGGAAAGGAAGGCAGCAGGGGACAGGTGAGTGGGAAAGAGTTGGCGGCCTGCTTGGTGGCTTCCCAGGTCCCTTCCGGGGATCAGGGAGCAGGAAAAGGCTGGCCTGACCACGAGGCGGGGTTTTCCCTGCTTTCTGGTGGCTGGAGGAAGATGGGCAGTAGGCAAGCTTGGGAGGCAGGCCGCCCGCAGCCCTGGCCATGCTCAAAAAAGAGAACAACATGCAGGAGAGGGCAAGAGTCTGAGAGATCAGCATAGAGGGGGTGCCTGCTCCAAGCCTCCACGGTGTGCCTGGGGGCAGGCCCCCGGCAGGTAGACACACACAGGAGGACTGCTCCGAGCCTCAGATGCAGCTGGGGGCAGGTCCCCAGTGGCCACACACACACACACAAAAGGCGCCTGGCAGACTGGGGCCATCATAGGACATCCACTGAGGGGTCCCAGACTCTCAGAGGGCACAGGCCGGGCTGAGGGACTCCCTCCACTCCGAGTGCACAAATTTTTGTGCACCGGGCCCCTAGTATATATATATATATATATGCAAATGTTTCTGTTTGGGCATTAGCTACTTAGGAAGGAATTAGGGAGGGCTACAAGGTCAGGCTTAATTATACTAGAAGAGCTTTGCCCTCCAGGCTGGGACTTATTTGTGGCCCTGTCATAGGTCAGTCTGAGGCTTCACCCTAAAGCTGCTCCCTACAAGTGATTGAGTGAGTGATTGCAAGAGAAAGGTTTTAATATTTTATTGCTCTGACACATCAAATTCCCTCTGTTTGCCTAGAAGATTTATTATTTTGGAATAATAACAATAATAGTAATTATTCAATGTTCACTTGGCTCATGCACAGATTTAAACATGTGTTTAATTCCTCAATCAACTACAGCGAGACATCCATTTTATTTTTGGTAAAGATGAACAATATCTAATTTCAGGCTCATATACACATTCAGGATTTTCTATGTAGTACTTATTTTCAGGAAATAATCATTTTAATAAAATATGTTTTACCAATATTAATTCGGTGCTGAACTAAACATTAATTTGGTATGTGCTCTGACCAGGAACTGAACCCACAATCTTCAGGAGTAAGGGACAATGCTCCACCTACTGAGCTACACTGGCCAGGGCTCTTTTTCATTCTTTAATATTCCTTTCTTATATGTGGTAAAACTAAACCTTTACCTAAAAAAATAAAGCAGCAATCCTGTAAAAACAATGCAAATGGGAAAAATAAATTATATTTATTTTATGATTTTATTAATCTTCAAAATCTTAAGTATATGATTATCACCAAATATATTTGCAAAATAATAATGATGATAATAGTACCATCTAATCTAGTAAAAGAGTAATATGCAAATTAACCATCACTCTGAGACACCTAAGCCATGCCCACCAGCCAAACTATGCCCACCAGCCAATCAGAGCAGCTGTATGCAAATTAACCCAGCCAAGATGGTAACGGGCAGCCATGGAGCTAGAGCAAACAGGAGACTTCCATTGCACCAGCGATGGAGTTGGAACTGCCTGCGTAGGCCAGCCGGACCTCCACTCAAGGCAACAAAGTTTTAATTATAGAAGATAAATAAACCCCAGAAACCCGATTCCAGCCAGCCTTGCAGGGACATGGGAGCTGTGGGCAGCCTGAAAACTGCCATCAGCCCCCTCACCCAGGCTGGCCAGGCACCCCGGGGGTGGACACCCACCTTAAAGGGGCTGTGGCCAGCCTGCAAACAGCCATCAGCCCCTTACCCAGCTGGCCAGGCACCCCAGTAGGGACCTGAACACTGAAGGGACTGTGGGCAGCCTGAAAACAGCCCTCAGCCCCACACCCAGGCTGGCCACACCCAAATGGGGTGAGGGTCCACACTAGGGGGCTTGGCCAGTCTGCAAACAGCCCTCAGCCCTTCACCCAGGCTGACCAGGCATGCCAGCAGGTGGAAATCCCCTGAGGGGTCCCAGACTGCAAGACAGCACAGGCCGGGCTAAGGGACTCCACCGAGTGCACAAATTTTTGTGCACTGGGCCCCTAATTAGTAATAACAACAATAAAGAATGATAACGGGGTCATCATGAACAGAATAGAAATGATATTTGGAAAATCATATTTGACTAAAAAATTCTTTATGTAAGACTATGTCTTTTTTCTCCATGCTAATTTTAATAACCCTAGAAAATATAAGCCATTTAGTTTTTTGGAAATTGTAAATAAAAGCATGGATTATATATGCATAATGATTTACTTTTTCTAAGTATAAAATATTCATTAATTTTTTTGCACAATAAAGCAATAGTTTCCTATACACATTCCTATACATATTTCAAATAACATTAAAAGAATAAGTACAGTTAAATGCTATAAACTAGTTTTAACATAATCAAAGATGTGTACACCAAAACTCATAAAAATAACTTGCAAAACAGTAATATTAATAAAAATGTTGACATAGACATTTCTTAAACAAAGTTTCCATTAATAATTCAAATAATTCAATACAATGACTTTGAACAAAGTATACTTTATTATTCAGAATAAAATTTTGAAGTTATATAAGTTATATTTAAAAAGTCATACACTCCTAGACATATTGATCTACTAGAAAAATTACAGGAACTTATATCCACAGCCAAAATGAATGGTGACAAAGAGAAAAACTTTGACCTGGCAGGGTAAATAGCTATACACATTACCAATATAGTTCACATGTTTTAAACTAAAAATAAAATAAAACCTTAAACTATGGTATACTAAAAACCTAAAGTATCGGTACCTCTTTACACTCAACTAAGCCATACTAAAATACTTTTTCTGTTAAAACCAATCTGATTTCTTAGCTTAAAACTCTCATTCCAGCATTTTGTTAAAATCAAAGGATGTGTAAAGTATCTATTCCCAGTCTTTTCAAACTAAGAATTTAAAAATTCTATTTTTCCCTCTTTTTTGTGTTATTATTTGTCTTTTTCTCTTCAACCAGTGAGCAATAATCTGGCCACTTCAAGCAGTGAGCGATAATCTGGTCTGTATTTATTAACTTTACATCTTTCTCCTCACCTCAGTACTGATTTCATCCAGTAATTGCCTTTGTCTTGTACAAGTCTTCTGCAATCTAATACATCAAGTCTTTTTGTGAGTTGTCTCTACTTATTTGTCTTCTTTAAGTGCAGTGTAACTCCTTTGAGATCATGTTTAAAGATAAAAAATACACAAATGTGGAATGGTTTATGTTTATTTATTCATCTAAATATACTCCATCCTATGTAATACAAGTCTAATATGCTAAGTGTCCAGTTGACCAGTCGGCTATTAAACCAATCAAAGCATAATATGCTAATGATATACTAAGGCCATTCAACTGCTTGCTATGATGTGCACTGACCACCAGGGGGCAGATGTTCCAACCAGTAGGTTAGATTGCTGCTGGGGTCCAGCCAATCAGGACTGAGTGAGATGGACCAGACACACCCTGGAGCCCTCCCGTGGTCCCTTTCTAGCTGGCCAACATCCCATGTCCCACTCTGGTCTTGATCTCGCAATCTGGGACCCCTCGGGGGATGTCAGAAAGCTGGTTTGGGCCCAATCCCACAGGCCCAGCCAAAGGACCCCACTTGTGCATGAATTTGTGCACTGGGTCTCTAGCCTATCTACTCTAATAAAAGTGTAATATTGAAATTAACCATTTCTCTGGGATGCCTAAGCCACACCCACCAGCCAAAGCTATGCCCAACAGCTATCAGAGCGGCTGCATGCAAATTAATCCAGCCAAGATGGAGGCTGGATAGAGCAGCGGCTGGTGGTGGCGGGTGCTTCACGGGCAGTGGCAGCAGTGGGTCTGAGGCTTGTGGAGCAGTTCCAGGTAGGAGAGCAGTGGGGCCGGGGCAGAGAGCAGGCTTGATTGGGCAGGGTGCTTAAGCCCTGAGGACTGCGTCTGCGGTTTCTGCAGAGTAGGGGCCACATGTGGGGAGAGGCAGCCAGGTGAGCAGCATGGAAGGCGGGGAGATTTGCAAACTATTGCTGCCACATGGCTGCTCCATTCAATCCATTACATTGAAATGAGGCTGGCACGTGCCTCATCTGCTGCAGGGCGCTGCCACGCGTCAGCCAGGCCACCGTGTGCCAACTGGGGCAATGGGCTGGCAGGGCCTGCCAGCCGAGTGGGTGCAGCCTGGATCTGGGGGCCAGGAGGAGGTGAGGGTATGGAGCCGAGACACCCCAGACACTTAGGCGCCATGGTTTTGCGGACCTTGGCCCTGCACCCCAGCGGCTGTGAGCCTTGTGATGGCTGGCACTGCTGCTGCCTCTGAGGAAGGAGATGCTCGGGGACCCGACCTGTGGAGCAAGGGCAGTTGTGAGAAGCCCAGGCCTGCAGGGGAGGGCAGTTGGGGGGGACCAGGCTGGCCAGAGTGGACAGTTGGAGGTGACCGGGCTGGCAGAGGAGGGCTATTGATGGGGATCCAGGCCTACAGGGGAGGACAGTTGTGGGGGTTTGGGGAACCAGGCCTATAGGTGAGGGAAGTTGGGATGGACCCAGGCCTGCAGGGGAGGGCAGTTGCTGGGGGACCCAGGCCTACAGGGGAGGACAGTTAGGGGGACCAGGCTGGCCAAGGTGAACAGTTGGAGGTGACCAGGCTGGCAGAGGAGGGCTGTTGGTGGGGATCAGGCCTGCAGGGGAGGACAGTTGGGGGGGACCCAGGCCTGTAGGTGAGGGCAGTTGGGATGGACCCAGAGCTGCTGGGGAGGGCAGTTGTGGGGGACTCAGGCATACAGGAGAGGATAGTTGGGGGAGACATCCTGGCATGGGGAGGGAAGTTAGGGGAAATCAGGCCAGCACAAGAACAGTTAGGCGTTTATCAGGCTGGCAGAGGAGTGGTTAGGAGCAATTGGCAGGCTAGAGGTTGGAAGCCAGCAGTCCTGGATTATGAAAGGGATGTCCAGCTGCTTGTTTAGGCCCAATCCCACTAGTAGGATCAGGCCTAAACGGGCTGTCAGACATCCCTCAAGGGGTCCTAGATTGGAAAGGGTACAGGTTGGTCTGAGAGACACCACTACCAACCCCCACCGCCACTCTGTGCATGAATTTCGTGCACCGAGCCTCATATAATAAAAGTATAATAAAAGCCTAAGCAACTATTACAGCAAAATGACTGGGATGACCAGGTGCTATGATGTGCACTGATCATCAGGGGGAAGACACTCAACACTGGAGCTGTCCCCTGGTGGTCAGTTCGCTCCTACAAGAGTAGTGCCTCTGAGTCAGAAGTCAGGCTGATGGATGACAAGTGCAGCTGCCAGAGTGGGAGCCTTTCCCAACTCCACAGCAGCAGGCAAAGTGGGCCAGGATGAATGCAAGCAGCGCCCAGCCCTGATTTGGGCTCCTCCCTGGATACTTGCCACTTGGCACATTGTGACATCCCCTGAAGGGTCCTGGACTGTGAGAGGATGCAGGCTGGGCTGAGGGATCCCCTCTCCAGTGCAAGAATTCCATGCACTGGGTCTCTAGTGTTCTAATAAAGAATATATAGTGTCATAGTTTTATGATTTAATCCTAATGGCAATATACACTAGAGGAAAAAAAAAAGAATACTCTCTTACAGAAGGGCAAGAAACATGAAAACATACTGAAAGTCACTAATCATCCGAGAGATGCAAATCAAAATGACAATGACCTTCCATCTCACACCTGTCAGAATGGCTATCATCAATAAACAATAAGTGCTGGCGAGAATGCAGAGAAAAAGGAACCCTTGTGCACTGCTGGTGGGAATGCAGACTGGTGCAGCCATTGTGGAGAACAGTATGGAGTTTCCTCAAAAAACTAAAAATGGAACTCCCATTTGACCCAGTGATCCCACTTCTAGGAATATATCCCAAGAAACCAGAAACACCAATCAGAAAGGATATATGCATCTCTATGTTCATAGCAGCACAATTTACCATAGCTAAGATCTGGAAACAGCCTAAATGCCCATCAGCAGATGAGTGGACTAGAAAACTGTGGTACATCTACCCAATGGAATATTATGCTGCTGTAAAAAGGAAGGAACTCCTACCATTTGCAACAGCATGGATAGAACTGGAGAGCATTAAGCTAAGTGAAATAAATCAGTCAGAGAAAGGTAAATATCACATGATCTCACTCATTTGTGGATTATAATGATCAACATAAACTGATGAACAAAAACAGATCCGGAGACAGAGAAGCATTGATCAGACCATCAACCTCTGAAGGAAGGTAGGGGAGGATGGGGAGAAGGGGGAGAAATCAACCAAAGGACTTGTGTGCATGCATATAAACATAACCAATGGACACAGACACTAGGGGGTGAGGGGTCTGGTGGGGGGATAAGGACACATATGTAATACCTTAATCAATAAAGAAAAAAATATATAGAATACTATCTTAGATATTCTGTGGGAACTGGATGATAGTCCTGGGTCTCCCATTAACAGTGTGACATTTAGAAAATATTTGCTTATTGTTGGTTATTTCTACATCACTGATCGAAGAATGCGGGATACTCTTTGTTATCTAATTTGTTATTATTTAGGTTTCTTCCAGTTCTCTTAATAGTATTTCCACAAAAGATAAAGAAAAAAAAATAAAATGGATTGAGAAACATTTGTCAGATCAAATTCCTATTGGCAAAGGCATTGGCAACTAACAAGTGAAATTAATATCTGACCTGAAAATTTGGATTGCATTTATCTTCATTTCCCCAAGGATTCCTTATAATTAAGAGTGTACTGTTCCTGTACCCTATTTTCTTTAGTAATCTTAGAAAACTAAAAAAAAAATTGTTCTATGGGCTTTTTTAAAAGTTACATCTCTTTCACATTTCTTTCTTTCTTTAGATTTTTACATTTTCAGGTACTATAGATTTTTGTTCACATAGATCAAAAAGAAAATCTAAATGACTACTCATAAAGGGTACTGATTCCTGTGAAATATAGCATGTGGTCCGTTTTAATCCACAAAAATATCTACTCAGCAAGCACATTTCTTAGAATTAAATATGATTTAATACTTATTTTAACCAGTCTTAATTCAGGGTATATAAGATATGAGATAAAAACTAGAGTGAACGTTAAGTTGCAATTTCATTTCTCGCTAGCATTTCGCTTGTGCCTAGGAGAATTGCTGGAAACCTATTTTATTTAATAAGCTATAAGTTATTTACATTTTATTCTTCTACATAAAGATCTAATGGGTTCCCAGAATACCACTGAGTTTATTAGGGAGTGTATATTTGCTCTGAAACATGATGTCATCCAAACTTCTTAAACTGAAATTTAGAGATCCTCTGTTGCAGTATTTAAATCAGTTATTCAAATGAATTTTTAACTACCATTGTTTATTGAGTTATTCTTAATAAATACTTCTTTCTCAAAAGTCATTGTAAGGACATTTTAACTACTCCCCACCTCTTCCCACACACAAAATGAATGCTTTGATTTACAGATTAGGGCAAATTTCTACAAAGTGCTTTCATAATAGCATTGTCTAACTATTCTAGGAAAATGCAAACAGAAAACAACATGATATATTTCATTTCACTCCAAAAAAATGTTAAAAACATAAAGACCAACAAAGTCAAATTCTAACAAGGATGTGGAATACACAGAACATTCATTAAGTTCTTGTCAGACTGTAAAGTGGTAAAATAATTTTGATCAAGTAAGACATTCCCCTACTGCATACTAAAAACAACAACAAAAACATATATCTCTTCTGCTAATGCTTGGCTTTTCTTATTCCTCTCTTTCTAACTTTTTGAGTTGTAGGGTGAGAAAATTTAGTACCATTGTTTGTGGTTCTTTGAGGCAGGCCTATAGAGCTATGAACTTCCCTCTCAAAAACTGCTTTTACTGTGTCTCAAAGATTTTGGATTGTTGTGTTTTCATTGTGGTTTGTTGCTTTTTATTTATTCTTTGATCTCTCAGGTAACCCAGTCATTGTTTAATAGCATGTTACTTAGCCTCCAGGTGTTTGATTTTTTTTTTTGTTGTTGTTGATTTCTAGTTTTATGCCAATGTGGTCTGAGATGGTGCTTAATATGATTTCTATCTTCTTGAATTTGAAGAGACTTTGCTTGTGACCCAATATATGGTATATCTTTGAAAATGGCCCATATGCACTTGAGAAGAATGTATATTCTGTAGCTTTGCAGTGAAATATTCTGAAGATATCAATTAATTCCATCTGATCTACTGCATCATTTGGATTGCTATTTCTTTGCTGAGTTTTTGTTCAGATGATTTGTCCAATGGCAATAGGGGGGTATTAAAGTCCCCTACTATGACTGTATTGTTATCAATCTCTCCCTTGATATCCTCCAAAAAGTCTTTATGTATTTGGGTGCTCCTGTATTGAGTGCATATATGTTTACCAGAGTTATATTTTCTTTTTCTTTTTTTTTTGATTTAAAAAAAATCTTTATTGTTCAGATTATTACAGTTGTTCCTCCTTCCCCCTCCCACACTGTCCTCCTCCATAGGTGCACGATTATTGTCTAGTCTCTTCCTGCACCCCAACACCCTTTTCCCCCAAAAAATTGTCAGTCCACTCCCTTTCTATGCCTCTAATTCTATTATATTAACCTGCTTATTCTGTTTATCAGATTTTTTATTCACTTGATTTTTAGGTTCACTTGTTGATAGATATGTATTTGTTGTTCATAATTTTTATCTTTACTTTTTCTTCTTCCTCTTCTCAAAGGATACCTTTCAGCATTTCATATAATACTGGTTGGGTGGTGATGAAATCCTTTAGCTTTTTTTTGTTTGTGAAGCTCTTTATCTGACCTTCAATTCTGAATGATAGCTTTGCTGGGTAAAGTAATCTTGGTTGTAGGTTCTTGCTATTCATCACTTTGAATATTTCTTGCCACTCCCTTCTGGCCTGCAAAGTTTCTGTTGAGAAATCAATTGACAGTCGTTTGGGTGCTCCCTTGTAGGTTACTGACTGCTTTTCTCTTGCAGCTTTTAAGATTCTCTCCTTGTCTTTTGCTATTGGCATTTTAATTATGATGTGTCTTGGTGTGGTCCTCTTTGGATTCCTTTTGTTTGAGGTTCTCTGCACATCCTGGACTTGTAAGTCCACTTCTTTCACCAGTGGGGGAAGTTTTCTGTCATTATTTCTTCAAATAGGTTTTCAGTATCTTGCTCTTTCTCTTCTTCTGGAACCCCTATAATTCTGATGTTGGTATGCTTGAAGTTGTTCCAGAGGCTTCTTACACTGTCTTCATATTTTTGGATTCTTTTTTCTTTTTGCTTATCTGGTTGGGTGTTCTTTGCTTCTTCATATTTCAAATCTTTGACTTGATTCTTGCGTTCCTCTAGTCTGTTGTTGGATCTCTGTATAATATTCATTATTTTAGTCAGTGTATGCTTAGATTTATTGAAGGTCCCACTAAGTTTATCAGTGGTTTCTAGAAAATTTTTGAAAAACCTTATAACTGTGGTTTTGAACTATATATCCAGTTGTTTGCTTTCCTCCATTTCTGTCATTTGTGATCTGTTTCTTTGTCTCCACATTTTGGGTGCTTCCCTGGGTTGATAGAGTGGCTTTCTGTGTTAGGTGATCACTGAGAGGAATTGACCTCCAAGCCACATGGTTATGAGAATCAGCTGTGTCTACAGTGGGAGAACTTCTGTGCTGGAGACACCCTTATGGGGAAAGACTTGTTTCAGTGGGGCTTTGGTGCTCACTGAGTCTGCCCCCTGAGTGTGTTTCTCATGGATCTGAGGAGTTGTAATCTGGATGGTACCTCTCTGACTACTGGGTACACTGGCTCTTGTATCTCCAAGGAGTTGTTATTTTAGCCTTTGCCTGAGGCTACTCAACCTTTTATATGCAAAAGCCTCTGCAGGCAGCTTGGGCAGGGTGGGGTCTCAGGGTGTCAGCTATGGATGATTCTTATCCCTGTGCTAAGAGACAACAGGTCTCTGTGTCCCATGGTAATTGCTACAAGCAATGCCGAGAGAAACCTATTTTGGGTTTCCTCCCGGTGCCAGTCAGTCCAACTTCTCCAGGTATGAGTCTGGGCCACCCAAAACTCACCTGAAACTGGAATTCAGAGCTGCCGGGAGTTTTTGGCTCCCTCTGGATTGAAAAAGAACCGCGTCCTCTGTCACCAGCCATCTCTCCGAGTCCCACATGCACGCCTCTGTAACTCCGTACTTTGCTTCTGCAGCTCCTCAGAGTCTCATTCTCTTTCTAGTTGTAGAATTTTCACTCAGTCAGCTTTCCTGTGGGTCTGGGTGGTGTTCGTTTTTTCTTTTCATTTTGGTTTTGAAATGGTTGTTCCAGGCAGTCAATTCAGGTGTTTACCTATGCTGCCATCTTGTTTTTTTCCCAGAGTTATATTTTCTTATTGGATTGCTTCCTTTAGTATTATGAAGTGGACTTCCTTATCTCTTGTTATGTCTTCACTTTGAGATCTAATTTGTGCGATATAAGTATTGCTATTCCAGCTTTTTTTTTTCATTTCCATTCATCTGAAAAATCTTTTCCATCCCTTCACTGTCAGTCTGTATGAGTCCTTTTATTCTGAGGTGGGTTTCCTGTAGACAGCAAATATATGGGTCATGTTTTCTTATCCACTCAGCTACCTTATGTCTTTTGATTGGGGCATTTAATCCATTTACATTGAAAGTTATTATTGATAGATACTTGATTGTCACCATTTTCATTCTTTACACTGTGTTTCTTCTTCATTTTCTATTTCTACTTTTTACAGCAGACCCTTTAGTATTTCTTGCATTGCTGGTTTGGTGGTAATAAACTCCCTTAGTCCTTTTTTGTCTGTGAAGCTGATGATTTCACCCTCAATTTTGATTGATAGCCTTGCTGGGTACAGTATTGTTGGATTCAAACCCTTTCTTTTCATGATTTTGTATATTTCATTCCATTCCTTCCTTGCCTGATGTGTTTCTGTTGAGAAATAAGTTGCTAATCTGATGGGGGTCCTTTGTAGGTAACTTTCTGTCTCTCTCTGGCCACTTTTATGATTCTTACTTTGTCATTGGTGTTTGCCAATTTAATTATAATATGCCTTGGCATTGGCCTTTTGAGGTTCATTTTGTTTGGGACTCTGTGAGCTTCTTATATTTGTGTGAGGCTTTTCTTCCCTATATCAGGGAAGTTTTCTGTCATTATTTCTTCAAACAGGTTTTCTATTCCTTGCTCAGTTTCCTCTCCTTCTGGAACCCCCATTATGCAGATGTTGTTTTATTTTGTGTTGTCCCAAAGTTACCTTAAACTCTCCTCCTGTTTTTTTTTTTTTGTTTTGTTTTGTTTTTAAGACAGCAACAACAAAAGTCCAGCATAAGCAGAAGAAAGGAACTATTAAAGATCAGAGTGAAGATAAATGACATAGAGACCAAAAAAATAAAAAAAATTAAAAAATTAAAAATATCAACAAAACCAAGAGCTGGTTCGTGGAATGGATAAACAAGATTAATGAACCTCTAGCCAAGCTCATCAAGAAGCAAAGAAAGAGTTAACAAATAAAAAAAATCAGAAATGAAAGGTGAAATGACAACTGATCCCACAGAAATACAAATGATCATGAAAAAATATTATGAACAGCTCTATTCCAAAAAAATGGACAACCTAGATGAAATGGACATATTCTTGGAAAAATACAAGCTCCCAAAATTCAATCAAGAAAAGTAAAAAAACCCTGAATAGACCAATAACTACTGAAAAAAATTGAAACAGCAACCAAAAATCTTTCAGCAAACAAAAGCCCTGGTCTGGATGGCTTTATAGGGAAGTTCTACCAAGTACTCAAAGAAGAACTAAAACCTATACTCCTCAGACTTTTATAAAAAATTCAAGAGGACAGCACACTTCCAAGCTCTTTCTATGAAGCCAGCATTACCCTAATCCCCAAACCAGCTAAAGACATCACAAAAACAAAAGAGAACTGCAGGTCAATATCCTTGATGAACATAGATGCTAAAATCCTAAACATAATCCTAGCAAATCAGATTCAGCAATACATTTGAAAGATCATACACCATGATAAGTGGGATTTATTCCAGAGATTAAAGGATGGTACAATATCTGCAAATCAATAAATGTGATACATCACATAATCAAACTGAGAGACAAAAAAAACACATAATCATATCAATTGATGCAGAAAAAGCATTTGACAAAATCAAACACCCTTTCTTAATAAAAACTCTCAGCAAAGTGGGACTAGAGGGATCATCCTCAATATAATAAAAGCCCTATATGACAAACCTACAACCAACATCATACTCAATGGGCAAAAATTGAATCCATTTCCCCTGAGAACAGGAACAAGACAAGGATGCCCACTTTCACCACTCCTGTTCAACATAGTACTGGAAGTGGTAGCCATAGTGATCAGACAAGAGGAAAAAATAAAAGGCATCCAAATTGGAAAAGAAGTATATTGTCCTTATTTTCAGATGACATGATATTATACATAGAAAATCCCAAACACTCCAACAAAAAACTAGTAGACCTAATAAGTGAATTTGGCAATGTAGCAGGATACAAAATTTACATCCAGAAATATATGACCTTTTTATACACCAATAATGAAGTTACAGGAAGAGAAATGAAAAAAAAAACAATCTCATTTACCATTAAACCAAAAAAATTAAGATACCTATGAATAAACTTAACCAAGGACGTAAAAGACCTGTATTCAGAAAACTACAGTACATTGAACAAAGAGATAGAGGAAGACATAAACAAATGGATTGGTAAAATCAACATCATTAAAATGTCCATATTACCTAAAGTAATCTATAGATTCAAGGCAATACCTATTAAAATATCAATGGCATATTTCAAAGATCTAGAACAAACTCTTCAAAAATTCATCTGGAATAAAAAAGACCCAGAATAGCCATAGCTATCCTGAGAAAGAAGAATAAAGTTGGAGGGATCACAATACCAGACATCAAACTATATTGCCAAGTTGCAGTTCTCAAAACTGCCTGGCACTGGCACAAAAACAGACATATAGACAAATGGAACAGAATAAAGGACCCAGAAATTGACCCAAGCCATTATACTCAATTAATATTTGACAAAGGAGGCAAGAGCATACAATGGAATCAAAATATCCTCTTTAATAAATGGTGCTAGGAAATTGGGTCAGACATATGCAAAAAAATAATTAAACTAGATCACCAACTTACACCATACACCAAAACAAACTCAAAATAGCTAAAGGACTTGAATGTAAGGTGGAAAACCATAAAAATACTACAAGTCTCCATAGGCAGCAAAATAGCAGACATCTGTCATAGCATTATCTTGACAGACACAGCTCATAAAGCAATGGAGACTAAGGAGAAAATAAATGGGACTATATCAAAATAAAAAGCTTCTGCACGGCAAAAGAAAGCATCAAGAAAACAACAAAAAAGCCCACTGCATGGGAGAACATATTTGCCAATGTTATCTCCGGTAAGGGTTTAATCACCAACATTTACAGGGAACTCATACAATTCAACAAAAGGAAAATAAACAATCCAACCAAAAAATGGGCAAAATACCTAAATAGACACTTTTTGAAAGAGGACACTCAGAAAGTCAAGAGACACAAGAAAACATGCTCAAAGTCACTAATCTTCTGAGAGACGCAAATCAAAACGACAACAAGGTATCACCTCACACCTGTCAGAATGGCTATCATCAACTGATCAACATATGGCAAGTGCTGGAGAGGATGCAGAGAAAAAGGAACCCTTCTTCACTGCTGGTGGAAATGCAGACTGCTGCAGCCACTGTGGAAAACAGTATGGCATTTCTTCAAAAATTTAAAAATAAAACTGCCGTTTGATCCAGTAATATTACTTCTAGGAATATATCCCAAGAAAACAGAAACACCAATAAGAAAGGATATGTGCACTCCTATTTTCATAGCAGGATAATTTATAGTAGCCAAGATTTGGAAACAGCCTAAATGGCCATCAACAGATGAATGGAGGAAAACTATGGTACATCTACACAATGGAATATTATGCTGCTATAAAAAAGAAGGAATTCTTACCATTTGCTGCAGCATGGATGGAACTGGAGAACATTATGCTAAGTGAAATAACCCAGGAAGTGAAAGGAAAACACCACATGATCTCATTCATTTATGGATAATAAAGAATATTATAACCTGATGAACAAAAAGATAGATACAGGGGCAGAGAAGCATGGGACAGACTGTCAAATACAGTGGGAAGGCTGGGGAGTGTGGGAGGGGGGCTAGGTAAGAGATAAATCAAAGGACTTGTATGCATGCATATAAGCATAACCAATGGACACAAGACACTAGGGGCGTGGGGCTGAGGGAATATGCTGGGGGGGGGGGGAAGGGGAGGCCAGGGGAAGGTTAATGGTGGGGGGAAGGAGACATATGTACTACTATTTGTAATACTTTAAACAATAAAATAAAATTAAAAAACATAAAATAATAAATAAAAAAATAAATAATAAAAAAACGCATCTCCACACACACAATAAAAATACCCAGAAATTGCAACCAAATCAAATGTTCATCAACAAGGACATAAAAAAGGCAATACATTCATACAATGAAGGTATATTTATGCAATGGTAACTAAACCATAAAAAGAGTTAATTACCAATATATGCAACAACATAGATGATCTCACAGACATCATGTTCAGAAAAAGAAACTAAAAACAAAAGCATACGTACCATAGTATTCCATTAATATAAAATTCTAGGATATTCTAATATGATATATGCAAATAATTGTTCAGGGTGGGGAAATATGTTGATCTACTGATTAGGACACTAAGACATTTTCCAGAGTGATGTTAACCTTTTTTTAATATTAGTTTACAAATAAACAATCCAATTAAAAAAGTGGGCAGAGGACCTCAATAGATACTTCTCCAAAGAGAAAATACAGATGGCCAATAAACATAAGGCTGTGAGTTACATGGTGTATAAATTCGTCAAATCTCATAAAATTTATAGTTAAGATATGGGTATTTTGCTATTTCAAATTTTTATTTGAGAAATATTTTGCCCTAGTTGGTAAGTGTGCAAATCACAACTATTTTGGAAAGTAGTTTCTGCATAATCTGTGTATATAAGAACAAAAAGTATTTTGTGGATAATAAAGGCCTGGGGTAGAGAGTCCTAAATATAGAAAAGCGTAAGACTAGATTATGCTTTTTGAATTGTAATTAGAAGAATGAGCCCTAGCCTGTTTAACTCAATGTTAGAGCCTCGACTCACAAACTGAAAGTCATAGGTTCTATTCCAGTCAAGGGCATATACCTCGGTTGTAGGCTTGAGCCCCGGCCCCAGCTGGGGCGAATGCAGGAGGCAACGAATTGATGTGTCTCTCTCACATCGATATATCTCTCTTTCTCTGTCAATTCTCCTCCATTCCTCCCTTCCATTCTCTCTAAAAAATCAATTGAAAAAATATCCTCAACAACAACAAAAAGTATGAGTTTGTGTATATATATATACATACAGAGGCCCGGTGCATGAAATTCATGCACGGAGTGGGAGTGGGGGGTAAGGGTGGTGTCCCTCAGCCCAAACTGCACCCTTTCCAATCTGGGACTCCTTGAGGGATGTCTGATTGCCTGTTTTGGCCCGATCTCACAGTGGGCCAAGCATCCCTATCATAATACAGGACTGCTGGCTCCTGACCTGTCACCTGCCAATTGCCCCTAACCACTCCCTTGACAGCCTGATCAATGCCTAACTGCTCCTGGGCCAGCCTGATTGCCCTAACTGTCTTCCCCTGTAGGCCTGGGTCCCCCCACCCCCAACTGACCTCAATTGCAGGCATGGGTCCCCCCAACTGCCCTCTCCTGCAGGCCTGGTTCCCCTCCAACTGCCCTCCCCTGCAGGCCTGGGTCCTTCCCCAACTGCCCTTCCCTGCAGGTCTGGTCCCCTTCAACTGTCCTCCCCTACAGGCCTGGGTCCCCTCCCACTGTCCTCCTCTGCAGGCCTGGGTCCCCCCCAACTGTCCTCCCCTCCAGGCCTGGGTTCCCTCCCACTGTCCACCCCTGCAGGCCTGGATTGCCCCCAACTGCCCTCTGATGTTAGCCATCTTGTGGCAGCCATCATTGACCACATGGAGGAAGCCATCTTGTGATGGTCAATTTGTATATTACTCTTTTATTAGATAGGATATGTATATATATATATGTGATACCCACACACACACACACACACACACACACACACACACACCCACACACTAGGGCCCAGTGAACAAAAATTTGTGCACTCAGGAGGTCCCTCAGCCCGGCCTGTGCCCTCTCGCAGTCTGGGACCCCTCTGTGGATATCCACCTGCTGGCATGCCTGGCCCGCCTGGGTGAGGGGCTGATGGCTGTTTGCAGACTGGCCAAGCCCCCCAGTGGGAACCCTGACACCATGGGGGTGTGGCCAGCCTGGGTGAGGGGCTGAGGGCCATTTGCAGGCTTTCAGGCTGCCCACAGTCCCTTCAGATTTTGTGTCCCTACTGGGGTACCTGGTCAGCCTGGGTGAGGGGCTGATGGCTGTTTACAGGCTAGCCAAGCCCCCCAGTAGTATCCCTCACCCCATTGGGGTGTGGCCAGCCTGGGTGCGGGCCTGAGGGCCATTTTCAGACTTTCAGACTGCCCACAGTCCCTTCAGGTTTTAGGCCCCTACTGAGGTACCTGGTCAGCCTGGGTGAGGGGCTGATGGTTGTTTGCAGGCTGCCCACAGTCTCTTCAGGGTTCAGGTCCCTATTGGGGTACCTGGCCAGCCTGGGTGAGGGGCTGATGGCTGTCTGTAGGCTGGCCAAGCCCCCCAGTGTGGTCCCTCACTCCATTGAGGTGTGGCCAGCCTGGGTGAAGAGTTGAGGGACGTTTTCAGGCTTTCAGGCTGCCCACAGCTCCCATTGACCCAATGTCCCAGCAAGGCTAGCTGGAAGCAGGTTTCTGGGGTTTATCTTCTATAATTGATACACTGTTCCTTTAAGCCAAGGCCTAGGCAGGTAATGAAGCCTTCTGTTTGCTTCACCTCTGAGGCTTCTATAATTGAGACAATGTTGCAAATATCTTGTTGCCTGGAGCCAAGAGAAGCCCAGGCAGCCGGCAAACAGTTTTACTCCTGCTGCAAATGAAGCTGCCTGTTTACTCAGCTCTGTGAGTGCCGGCCTCCGTCTTGGTTGGGTTAATTTGCATACAGCCGCTCTGATTGGCTGGTGGGCGTGGCTTATGAGTCCCGAAGAAATGGTCAATTTCAATATTATGCTTTTATTAGATAATATATATATATATATATATATATATGTATATGACTGTGAATTAGATTGTATATTTATAGACAGAAAGAGATAGAATACAATGAGCACACACAAAGCATTTTTAATTTAATTTAATTTAATTTTTGTTTGTGGTATATCTTTCAATTCATATCATTAACAAAGTCCAGTCCTGTTGCACAAATATTTGTTCACTCAGGGAGGGTCCCTCAGCATGGCCTGCGCCTTCTTGCAGTCTGGAACCCCTTGGGGGATGTCCATCTGCTGGCATGCCTGGACAGCCTGTGTGAGGGGCTGATGGCTATTTCAGGTTGCCCACAGCTCCTTCAGGGTTCAGGTCCCTACTGGGGTGCCTGGCTGGAAGCAGGTATCTGGGATTTATTTATCTTCTATAATTGCAACTTTGTTGCCTTGGTCCCCCACTCAAAGCCTGGGTTGCCCTGGCATCCCAATATCCCAACCCCACAGGTATCTGGTTTTTTTTAATCTTCTATAATTGAAACTTTGTAGCCTTGAGTAGAGCTCAGGGCCCGCAGGGCCCTGGCTTCATCCATTGCCCAGAGCAACTTCAGCTCTGTGGCCGCTGCTATCTGAGTTGAGTTAATTTGCTTATTTGCTCCTGATTGGTTGTTGGGTGTGGCTTGTGGGCATTGCTTATGGGTGTAAAGGAGTGAGGGTCAATTTGCATATTACTCTTTTATTAGATTAGATTATTTTCAACAATTTTTTAGATTTCAATATAGAGGGTGTGAACACCTTTTGTTAGATTTATCCTAAGTCTATTATGTTTTTTGAGGTTAATGTAAATGTGTCCTTGCCTTCTTTCTGATTACAGGGAAAATAGCTTAATATGTTGCCATTACAAATGATATTAGATATAGATATTTCACAGATGTTCTTTAATTGATTGAGATAGTTCCTTTTCATTCCTGGTTTGCTTTCAATAATCATTATAAATAGATATTAATTTTTAAAAATTTTTTCCTACATCTACTGAAAAATCAAATGATTTTTATACTCTATTGCATTAATACTAGAGGCCTAGTCACAAAATTCTGGCATTTGTGAGGGGGGTGCAGTCCCTCAGCCTGGCCTGCACCCTCTTACAGTCCGGGAGCCCTTGGGGGATGTTCAACTGCCAGCTAAGGCCTGCTCCCCACAGTAGGACATACTTAGCACTGCCTCAGGGGTGGGATAGGATCCCGACACCACCACCACCGCTGTGTTTGCCAGCTGTGAGCCTGGCTCAGGGCTTCTGGCTGAGCAGTGCTCTTCCTTCTGGGAGTGCACTGACCACCAGGGGCCAGTTCTTGCAGAGCATCTGCCCCCTGGTGGTCAGTGCACATTATAGTGAGCAGTTGAGCAGCCTTAGCATATATCATTAGCATATTATACTTTGATTGGTTGAACGGCCAACCAGACAACTGGACACTTAGCATATTATGCTTTTATCATACAGGATTATGAATTTTATTGATTGATTGATTTTTTATGCTTTTCTGGTATAAACTTCACCTGGTTAAGATTTATTGTGTGTTTTTTTTTTAATATTTATTGTTGCAAGTATTACATATCACCCCTTTTCCCCAATGATCTCTCTCTTCCTGCCCTCACCCCCACTCCAGGCCTTTACCACACTATTGTCTGTGTCCATGGGTTATGCATTTACATGCATCTGAGTTCATTGGTTGATCTCTCTCCCACCTCCCAATCCACTCCTGCCTTCTCTGAGATTTGATAGTCTGTTCAATTCGTCTATGTCTATGGGGCTATTTTTGTTCATCAATTTATGGTCATTGGATTTTACATTTGAGTGAGAGCATATGATACCTATCTTTCTCTGACTGGCTTATTTCATTTAGTTTAATGTTCTCCAGTTCCATCCATGCTGTTGCAAATGGTAAGAGTTATTTTTTTACAGCAGGATAGTATTCCATTTTATAGATGTACCACAGCATTTTAAAAAAAATGTATTTTATTGATTTTTTTACAGAGAGGAAGAGAGAGAGATAGTTAGAAACATCAATGAGAGAGAAACATCGATCAGCTGCCTCCTACACACCCCCCCACTGGGGATGTGCCTGCAACCAAGGTATATGCCCTTGACCAGAATTGAACCCAGAACCCTTCAGTCTGCAGGCTGACACTCCATCTATTGAGCCAAACTGGTTAGGGCTGTGGCATAGCATTTTTATCCACTCATCTGCTGATGGGCACTTAGGCTATTTCCAATTCTCAGCTATTGTAAATTATGCTGCTATGAACGTAGGGGTGCCTATATTCCTTCTGATGAGTATTTCTGATTTCTTAGGACATATTACTACATATCACTCTCTATTAAAAGAAAAAGAAATTAGGTCTCATTAGAGATATTTTAGACCGCATGGTTGAGGGGAGTAGTCAAAGTGATGGAGATACATCAACAGGACACACGGGCCAGCTCATGAGGCTCCCTTTGGCAATATCTGAGACATTTTTATTAAAATAAATAATAACAGTGATGGGTTAAACACTTTGAATAAAATAAAAATCCAGAAACCCATAATCATATAGAATAATATATTTAAATATTAATAAATGAAAAGGAAAAATAAATAATAAAGGACTGGAGAAATTTAAAGGATTACCAATGAATGTTAAGATAGCAAATTATATGTTCAATAAGGAACAGCATTTTTTCAGAGTATCAAAGTACATTTCCACAAATTATCTATTAAGTATAAGAAAAAAAATTAAAGTAAAATAATTTGACACTACCTTAACCAAGTTACAAAAGTTAACATTACCAATTTGGAGACAAACCAACATCATTTGCTTCCTAATATGGTACTGACAAGGAAGAATCTTTTATTTGATATTATCTCCCAAAATATACAACCTGAATCTAATTTCAAAGAAATATCAGACAAATTTAATTAAGGGACATCCTACAATATAATTTTCTATAATTTTCAGATATATCAAGGTAAGAAAGAAAGTTTGGGAAATGTTTTAGATTTTTAAAGAAACTAAATGTTTATGGCAACTAAATGTAATACAAGAGTTTGGACTGGAAAGTAGATCATAAATGATATTATGGAGATAATGAAACTTGAATGATGAATGTGAATTACACATTATTATGATATCAATTTTAAATTTACTGTAATGTAGCTATGTAAGAGACTGCCTCTCCTTCTTTTTTTAATAAAAAATATATTGTTTAAGGATACAGGAGCCTGAAGTCTTCAACTTACTAATGGTTCAAAAGAGAGAGAAAGAGATAAAGGATAGAGAGAGAGAGGAAGAGAGGATAATAGGGGGTTAAAAAGAAGTCAAACCTGAGTAAAGGGTATGCAGGAGTTCCTTGTACTATTTTTGTTTTTTTACTTGAAAATGTTTCTTCTTTAAAAAATGAGATGCTTTTTCATACAGTTATACAAAGTTTTTAATGTTTCTTTGGCAATAGAATATGATGAAATTTTACAACTATATAGAAATTTACCTTTACCTACAAAAGCATATTTACTATGTATACATAGCTGACTGACAGTGTGTCACCATTCAGCATCCTAATTAATTAATAAAATAAGCTACCTCAAAAAGGATATTACAGGATTTCCAAAAGGAAAAAAAGGGCAAAAGATAGACACAATCTTCTGTGGCTCAAAAGACAGTATCATGGCCCTATCTTCAGGCAACTTGCAATAATTGCCTAATATAGTTAATGATGATAAAATCCTTTCAGTGATGAAAAAATTCTTACAAGTCCCATTGAAGTACTGCTTTAATTTAACTATGTATAAGAAATTATTTAACCTTCTGCTCCAAATATATTTAATGCCCATTTTTAAACATGAAGTATCTTCTCCTAAGTATAACTACATCTTATCTTTGTAATTAAGCAGAAAAGCAAACAAACAAAAACCCAGAGCTGGTGACAAATATACAGTGATGACAGAGGTGGCACCTTGTACTATTCTTAAACCTTTTATATAATTTTGAAATTGTGTGAAAATAAAAACGTATGCCTCAAAAAACAGATAATATCAATACATGGTGATATAATCAAAACAGAGGTGTAACCATTACTTTACTAAAATTGCAATATTGTGCTATAATCCAGTCAGATTTATAGTTTAAGGGAGAGTTAGCACTCTGCTCACACTTGCCTTGAAAAGTAGCATGTTTTTGTTTATAGCTATGTTTCAAGGACTTCGCAGCTGTGTAAGCTAAGGACATGTCAGTTAGTTTATATGCTTATTTTATAAGGAGTAAAGATTAGCTAGGCTGAAATAGATTTACCATTTCTATAAAGAAAAAAATACTGTGTTTTTGTTTGTTTTCTCTCAAGAAATTACTCAACCTGAAATAACATAAAAATCACTGGCAAATGACAAGAAAAGAACCAAACGTTTTATATTAATCTGTACTTTAATCCATCAATGTTTTGGTTAAAAAAGCTATGTTCTGTAACTGTACTTAGGTATTTAAAGAATAAATGATTTGGTTTAGAGAGAAGGTAGATTAAAAACACATCCCTACATTTTACAGGAAGTTGCAAAAGATCACATTATAAATGAATGAACAAATCTAGAAATTTTGACTTTGGATTTTAGTAATACTGCCTATATAATTTGTACATCAGTCTTGTTTTATGATCATAAAATAATAAATGTAATAGGTGATAAGTCTATTTGTGTACAATGATTTTTTGTCTTGTTCTACCAAAATATTTTTAGTGCAACTAAATTTTGTCTCAAAAAACACATAAGAAATTATATGGTAAAAAGTAAGAGGAAATGAAGGCTGCACAGTGAAAATTAACTATATAAAAGGTGCTATATATTTTGTACTTACATATGTTTTATTAATTTTTAATGACTTTAGAGTAACGTGCTCATTAAAGTACTGACTAACCTAGAGTGATGGAACAAACATGCAAGTTTTCAAACAAAAATTTTGTTTTCAAACAAAAATTAAGGAAAGAAAAAAAGAAGATGAGAAGGAAATCATAATGCATCTGTTATGTTCAAATATACTAAAACTAGGGGCCTGGTGCACAAAATTTGTGCACTGGGAGGGAGTTCCTCAGCCCAGCCTGCCCCCTCTCACATATTGGGAGCCTTCAGGAGGTGTGCTACTGACAGCTTAGGCCCACTCCCTGCTCCCCTTGGGGAGCGGACCTAAGTGCAGTCTGGCCTCCCTTTGTGGGAAGTGACCAGGATAATCAGGAGAAGCCACCAGCCCCATCATCCCACTGCTGCAGCCACTGCCAGTCACTGCAGCCACCAAGGTGTTTTCATCAACAAGGACTTCAGTTCCTTCACCATGAAAAAACGACAACTTTCTTTAGGCATTTTCAAGATGTGCCTGTCATAGGATGTGACATTTCTTTCTTTCTTTTTTTTTAAATCCTCACCTAAGGATATGTTTCCATTGATTTTTAGAGAATGTGGAAGAGAAGGGAAAAACAGAGAGAAACATCAAAGTGAGAGGAACACTTTGATAATTTGCCTCCTACATGAGCCCTGAGCTGGGCCCCGGCCAGGGAGGAGCCTGCAACCTAGGTACATGTCCTTGGTCAGAATTGAACCCAGACCCTGCAGTTGGCAGGCTGAGGCACTATGCAGTGAGCCAAACCAGCTAGGGCAGGATATGATATTTCTTAGCCCTCCAGCAGTGGACCTTCATTTTTTTTTTCTCCAGGAGTGTGGTGGAAAAACCTTAGATCACCTTTAGGTATTCTTATTAGCCAAGTTACTAAGAATATTACCAGTGGCATACAGGGAGCTTAGCCAATGAGTGGTAAGAAAAGGTGTTTCCTCTGTTCACTCTGATCACTGGCTCCACCCCTGCCCCTCCAATCCCAGCTCCATCCCTACCCAGGCCTGTTACCTCTGGCTGAGGATGCAGGCCTGGGCAGGAGACCCCCAGACCCCTGCGATCACTGGCTCTTCCCCTGCTCAGGCCTGCAGTGTCTGCCTGAGGCTGCAGGCCAGGGTAGAAGACCCCCAAGCCCCTCTGTTCACCAGCTTCACAGAGTCCAGGCCTCTGTGATCACTGGCTCAGACCCTGCCCCCTACCATTGATGGCTCTGCCCTTGGCCCACTGGCAGCTTCTGGCAAAACCTGCAGGCCTGGGCAGGAGATACCCAGGCCCCTGCCATTGTTGTCTCCACCCTTGAGCTTTTGGCCAAGATTGCAGGCCTAGGCAGAGGGCCCCAGACCCCTGCTTTGCTGGCTCCACCAGTGCCCAGACCCCTGTGATCGCAGGCTCCAGCCCTGCCCTTCTGATCATTGGCTCTGTGGAGCCCAAGCCCTCGTGATCTCCAGCCTTGCCCTTGCCCAGGCCTGAGGCCTCTGTCCCAGGCCTTATGTCTGGGTAGGGCATCCTCATACCTTTCCAATCACCAGCTCCACCCTTGTCCATGCCTGAGGGTGAAGGCCTCTGGTCTGGGCAGGGTACCCCCAGTTCCCTCTGGTTGCCTGTTCTGCTCCTCGGGGCCCCCTCCTGCCCCACCACCTGCTGGGCTAACAGGCCTGACCACTTCAGTAGCGGGGCTGAGCTGGACTGGGTGTCGCCATTTTGTGGCTATGGGGGTGGCCATCTTTGTGATGGAGTGAGACCTAATTTGCATATTACTCTCTTATTAGATAAGACTAGAGGCCCAGTGCATGAAATTCATGCACTGGGGGTGTATGTCCCTCAGCCCAGCCTGTACCCTCTTCAATCTGGGATCCCTCGAGGGATGTCCAACTGCCCGCTAAACAGGCAGTTGGACATCCCTCTCATAATCTGGGACTGTTGGATCCCAACTGTTCACCTGTCTGCCTGCCTGATTGCCCCTAACCCCTTCTGCCTGCCAGCCTGGTCAACCCTTAACCACTTCCCTGCCAGCCTGATCAACACCTAACTGCTCCCCTGCTGGCCTGGTCACCCCCATCTGCCCTCCCCTGCTGGCCTGGTTGCCCCCAGCTGCCCTCCCCTGCTGGCCTGATAGCCCACAACTGCCTTCCCCTGCAGGCCATCATGTGGTCACATTGGAGTGGCCATCTTTGACCACATGGGAGTGGCCATCTTGTATGTTGGAGTGATGGTCAATTTGCATATTGATCATGACTAATTAGCATATCCTGTTGTGACTGTGAGGGTGTCACGATCAATTTGCATATTATGCTTTTATTAGTATACATGTGTTATTGATAATCTCCCCAGGGCAAAGCACATTATATATTTACCTCTGAGCTAGGCACAGCATCCTAATTGTATTTTTCCATGCTACTCCAGCATTTCATTACTTATCTCTTGCCTAGACAGTATCAGAAGCTTCCTAACTGATCTCTTGCTCCCTGGGCTTCTACACCAATGCATGCTTCATATGCTTAGGGAATGACATTTCTTAAACATACAAATTGCCTTCTTAAAACTGTGGTGCTTGCTCATCTTCTAAAAGATAAAGTCCCATGTCCTTGATACAGGTTGTAAAGCTCTCTAGTATATATCCTTTGTCTCTATTTTAATTCTGTTCCTCTCTAGCCAAAATGTGAACTCTGCACTACTGCTTCTGTCAAAGATTTTCAGATCTTTAATCCTGTTGTGTTTTATTTTCAATCTTGCATGTACTTTTCTCACACACACACACACACACACACACTCACACACACACACACACACTCTTACCTGAAATAGCTCTGATTCCTGGTTTCTCTGGTGTCTATGTTTTCTCTGTGCCCCTTCAAACATTTCCTGCTCTCCAAGGACTCCCCACACCCTTCCAGGACTATCCCTTTGTGACACCAACATCTTATGTATCTGCATTGTAAGACTAAGAGCAAGAAAATGCAGGAGACTTATGTGTGTGTTTCCAGCCGGATCTGGCTTATGGTAGATGAGATATAAAAGTCAGTTGTCTAAACAAATAAAATTGTGCTCCATAAACAGCTTTTGTTTGATTCGTTATAGGCATATTTTGATTACAAGTATCACTGACTCTAACATAAACAAAGAGAAACTTATCAATTTATCTAACCATGGGGATCATGGTTAAAAAAACAAATAAGACCAAATTATATATAATTACATGTGTCAAACTTGTAAAAATGTTCTGTAAGTAATACATGGATATAGAGCGCCCCCCCCCCCAAAAAAAAAAAAACAAACAACAGATATTAAAGGTTCACAGCAATCCTCAGCTCTAAAGAGTAACTCAATTCATCGATCACTGCAAGGTGATTACAATTTTAATGTTAAGATTTAACATTTCTATGCTTTAGAAAATAACCCAGTCCTCTGGAACATAGCAATCTGTGTCATCTTTTCTAAGCATGGGGAAATCTTCTCACTTGATTCCACTAGGTCAGGGGTGGGGAATCTTTTATCTGCCAAGGGTCATTTGGATATTTATAACATCATTCGTGGGCCAGACAAAATTGTCAACTTAATATATTTGGTCAAGCATTTAATTAACTCACCACTAATGCCTTGGCAGGGCCAATCCTAATGATTCCTCGGGTTTTAATGGCCTGTAGGCCAAACATTACCCACCCCTATGCGAGGTGAACATAGGAATGATACATCCAATTATACCCACCACAAATAGCTATCTAAATTAAATGAGAGATTACATATAATTTAGGAATATTTTTTAAAAAAGAGAAAGTTTCTTTCTTTTAAAAAAGTGCATGGTGGCTCTAAAATTTTAACACTTTTGAAAAAAGTGTTCCTCTTACATGAACATAGGAAATGATTCTTAGTTTGGGGCCAGGTCTGATCCAAACCTTTTTGAGATAATAATGAGATATTTGTCAGCCTTCTTTGAGGAAAGTGCTGCTTAAAGCTATAGATGTCCACAAAATATAAGATCATTCGGTTAGAAAACAAAGCATGAGTATAAATCAAGATACAGTTGCCAACTCTTTTGGAAGTTGCACTTTGGAGTACTTGTGGGAATTTGGAGGATACAATCAAATATCTTGCAGAGGTAGAAATGCTGTGTTGACCATTTTCCCTTGAATCCTCTTGGATCCATTGCAAGCAGCATTCACTGTAATTGACTAAGATACCCACTTAAGTGATTCTGTAAGCTGTCATAACCCTCACCAGGCAATGTGGTCAGAATACTATTATCATAACCTCTTAATACAATATAATTCTTTACTGAAACTAACTATAAAAGGAAAAGGAAAAGAGACTTCTAATAAATGTATACTCATTTAGATATACTAAGACAGCTCGGGATCCTTGGAGAACAAAATATAAATTTTGACCAAGTTGCAACCTTACTTAATACAGCAGAAAATTCTTTAAATAAAATATCACAAAAATGTAACTTTGAAAAATCCAAACTATCATCAATCTAACTCTATCTTATTAAAAACTGGAGGCCCAGTGCATGAAATTCATGTATGGAGTGGGGGTGGGGGTGGTGGTGATGGTGTCCCTCAGACCAACCTGCACCCTTTTCAATATGGGACCCCTTGAGAGATGTCCGACTGCCCATTTGGGATCAGGCCTAAACGGGCAGTCAGACATCCCTCTCACAATCCAGGACTGCTTGTTCCCAACCTCTCGCCTGCTGATTGCCTCTAACCACTCCCTTGCCAGCCTAATCAATGTCTAACTGCTTCTGTGCTGGCCTGATTGCCCCTAACTGCCCTTCCCTGCAGGCCTGGGTCCCCCGCAACTGCCCTCCTCTGCCAGCTTGGTCCCCACCAACTGCCCTCCCTGGAAGGCTTGAGTCCCCACCAACTGTCCTCCCCTGCATGCCTGGGTCTCCCCCAACTTCCCTCCTCTGCCAGCCTGCCCCCCAACTGCCCTCCTTTGCCAGCCTGGTTCCCCCCAACTGTCCTCCCCTGCAGGCCTGGGACCCCTCAACTTCCCTCCCCTGCTGTCCTGGGTCCCTCTTAACTACCCTCCCTTGCTGGCCATCTTGTGGTGGCCATCTTTGACCACATGGAGGCAGCCACCTTGTGATGGTCAATTTGCATATTACTCTTTTATTAGATAGAATTGGCTCTTTCAATTACCCCTAAGATTTGTTATAAAAAAGGAAGCCTGTGAGATTCTCATGCTTTCCAAAGTTAATTATATCAGCAGTTTCTCCAAGTGGAAGTATTTTCCAGAGTAGAATCTTGAGGGTCCTTGTATACTTTGAGAGGCTGAGTCATTCTTAGAACACTAGTATGTCTATTGAACAATATTCCTGTGTATTCTATCTCTGAATAATAATATGTGCTAAAAAGAAATCATTCTGATTTCTACTAAATGTTTACCATATTCAAATCTATATTAAAAAATTTAACTTTCTCAATCAAATTATTCCTTTATTTTACTTATTTTAGGCAGATTGTTAGTTCATTTATTTTTTTCTATAGTTAATTATTTTCCAATAACTCAACCTTCAAAATGATTTAAGTTGAAGGAAAGGTGGTAAAATTAGTAAAAAAAAAGATTTCTCTTCAACTTATTCTATACACATCAAGATTAAGCACAACAAAATATAATAGATGCTTTTTCACTTACTATTTCATTCAAGTCATATTTACTGAGTAAAGTTTATACTATACTATAGACTTATTAATATAAACCAGACTCCCTGTATAATAGAATGCCAGTGTGTTTATTTCCAAAAAGGAATATTAGCATCCGTTATCCATGGGAGATCTCATCTATATAAAAGTTCTAAATAAATAACCTCAAGGTCTCTTGATGAGCACAGAATCAGAGCAAAGAGAATTAGATTGTCTTGAGTGATACTTCATTCTGTCTGCAGAAAAGCCGATGAACTATCTCGGCTTCACAACACAATAGATTTCCCTTGTGAATTAAGTATCTGTGCCTACCAGACACATTTTCTCTTTCCTTTGGACTATGCTGACTAAATAGTTACAAATTCTATCTACTTTCCTATTATCTATTAACGCTTACCACATCATTATTTCTGAAAAAAAGATTACAACACAATTGAATGAGTTCATCTTTCCTTAGTCTAGGATACATTCTAATCCTTTTGATTGGATATGCTATCACTCAAATCTCCAATGACAACACTTACAAAGACTTCTCTTAGGTTATTTCTGAAGATAACTAAATTGTCCACTTTATAAAGGATTGTGCTTGCTTTTTATTATTTTTATTCTAAGTGTATAACCTTCTCCAAATTCTGAAGCTAGCTTGATGACATACACATACTGGTTCTGAAGTTCCATCATGCATAGTGGATTTAATCAGAAGGATTACTTTAAAAATAAATAAAAAATACGGATACATACTAAAATGTGCATAAACATAAAAATTACTCTAGTTAAGCAAGCCATTTCATATTTATATGAAATATCCAGAATAGGTAAGCCTATAGAGGTTAAAGCAGATAAGTGGCTAGTATTTTCCAGAGGCTAGAGAAAAATGTTTGGAACCAGATAAAGGTGATAAGTACATGACATTTTTAATGTAGTAATTGTCACTGAATTGTTCACTTTAAAATAGTTTATTTTATTATATAAAATTTCATCTCTTGCTCTAGTTGGTTTGGCTCGGTGGATAGAGTGTCAGCCTGCAGACTGAAAGGTCCTGTGTTCGATTCCAGTCAAGGGCATGTACCTTGGTTGTGGGTACATCCTCAGTAGGAGGTATGCAGGAGGCAGCTGGTCAATGTTTCTCTCTTATCGATGTTTCTAACTCTCTATACCTCTCCCTTCCTCTCTGTAAAAAATCAATAAAATTTAAAAAAATTCATCCCAATAAAAATGTTTTAAAAAATAAAAATGCTATGTTGAAGATTATTTGCCCATATACATGTGGATTTCTGAGCTCTTAACTCTGTTGGTCTGTGGTCTGTTTTTCTGCCAATATCATGCTGTTTTAATTACTGTTATTTTCATAAGGAGTTAATATCCAAAATATATAAAGAACTCATACAATTAAACAGCAAAAAATCAAACAATCCAATTAAATAATGGCCAGAGAACCTGAACAGACACTTCTCCCAAGAAGACATAAAAATGGCCAAAAGATATACAAAAATATGCTTACCTTCACTAGCTATTAGGGAAATTAAAATCAAAACTACAATGAGATACCACCTCAAACCTGTTGGAATGACTATCATCAACAAGACAAGTAACAACAAGTGCAGGCGAGGTTGTAGAGCAAAAGGAACCCTTGTTTGGGGCTGGTAGGAATGCAAATTGTTACAGTTACTATGAAAAACAACATGGAAGCTACTAAAGAAATTAAGAATAGAGTTATTATATGACCTAGCAACCCCTCTTCTGGGTATTTGTCTAAAAATATTTGAAAACAGTTATTTGTAATAATATATGTACCTCTATGTTCATTGCAGCATTACTTACAGTGGCCAAGTCTTGGAAATTACCAAAATGTCCCTTTGATAGTGTTAGGGTCACCAAAGGAAGAATGCATGAGGTCAAAGTGGTGAGGGATTATGAATTTATTAGGTCATCTGGATACTGAATGGGCTGAGCCCCAAAATGGTGTCAGCCTCAAAGATAGGAAATCAGAGGTTTTTAAAGAACTCTAGGTGGGCTTTTTCTGGGCCAAGAATTCTTTGTGCAGGTCTGGATTCTGGAAAAGTCCAGAGGGGAGTGATAATGGTCTTAGCAAGTGGAATGTGGTCTAAGCAAGTGGAATGTCTGTTGTGAAGTGGTTTGAAGGTCAATTCCCAGAAGAGAAGATATCAATTCAATTATTTGATCAGATTTAACATTCTAGCCTTTTTGTTTTATGGAATAGGGACGAAGGTCATTTTTTCCATAGTTACTTCCTGCTGAAAGGGGACATCAAAGTCATAGGGGGATGGACTTGGGTAATAGTCAGCTGGAACACTGTATAGATTCTCATGGTTGGAACGAAAGGTTGCAGCAACATGATTTCCCAAGACACTGCGTGGTGAAGACTCGAAAGTGGTCCTGTTGAGTGACTTGGGAGGTAAAAGCTGGTCCTGAGGCTGCCAAATCATCACTTGTTTGATTTTGCTGAATTTCTGGGCCTAGAGCAAAATACAACTGAGGCCTAGATGTTATCTTTAGGGAGGAAAAGATCAGGAGTCTAAATTGCCTGACTAGTGATATGAAAGGGGAGGATAGGTTACCCTGAGGATGAAATTCTTGCTTTCCCAGTTTTGCGCCTTGGTAGGCATCCAGAGCTTTCTTGCAGGTCCTGACACGGATTTCAAAATATGATACAGCAGTGGGTAGGCCCCTATGCCAGTCCCGACACCTGTTGAGATACTGAGGGTTACAAGGATAGGGATTATCTGGACTGCCCTTTTGTGTCATATATGATGGGTTACAGGGATAGGTAAAGACTGCTTATTGGTGGCTACATCTACATTGGGTGAGAGATAGATGAACGTACAGGCTTCTGTCCAGTTGGTGGGGAGGCAGATGTATGTGTTCTCCCTGAAGAGGAAGAAAAATCCTTTATCATGGAGACAAGCTGAAAGGTATAGGGAGAAGAGGTGGACTAAAGGGTATGAGATTCCTTTTCCTGATACTGCACTCCAAGCTGAGAGGGTAGTCACCATGGCGCTACCAATAAGGGGTGATACATGAGCGGTTGAGATTGTATTGCAGTGAAAGTGGGTGGGAATGCTAGAATAGGCTGTTATCCAAGGGAAAAGAGAAAGGGAAGGAAAGGAGCAGTTGAAACCTCAGGCCTGGATGGTTGGATAAGAAGAAAAATGGACTGGCTGTAGGAAATAACCTAGAACTTCCAAAAGCTGTTTGCTAGTTCTAGGTTAACTGTGACGTTGCAAGCTGATGATGGGAGCTATTTCCCTGTGACCTTGTAAAGCATAGAGGGGCTTGGGTAGTTGGTGGGGTGTGTAGAGTGATAGGACCTGTGACCAGAAGGGAAGAAGGAGCTGCCTTAGCAAGAGATTGAATATAAGTATGGAAGAGAAGGGAGGCTTGATTTGCCTGGGCTGTAGGATAATTACCTAGAAGGGTATCTGCTTTTTGAGAATTATAGTTCCATTTTCCTTTTTATAAGCTAGAGTGATCTTTGCCTGGTTCCATCTCTTGATTGGTATAGGGATGGTGGTATATACTGAAGAGGAGAGGGAAAGGCAGAGCCAGCAATTCCTGGCTAAGTTTGTATTGGTCTGGTTTAGGAGGGAATGGGTAAAGTGTTCATTCAAGATGAGTAGATGTGAGAAAGTCCCTTACGGGGGTAGGAGAAGAGGGCTGGGATAGGATGAGGAGAGCTAATCTCCACTTTCAGGTCAGGATTATCCCCAGTTGGGGAAAGAGTAGAAAGAAGGAAATCTCTTCCCACTGGGAATCAAAGTCCCCTTGCAGAAGGTAGTCTCCTAGGAAAGTGAGAGCCCTGATGCAAAGAGAGAGGGTGCAGTAGCTAGGACCTGGAGGGTCTGTACGGAGAGGGGAGGTGGGCTTGCAGGGAGGTCAGGGTTATTGGGCTCAGTGCACAGGTGGCACCTTCAGGGGTGCTTGCTCATTCGTCCTCTTGTTCTGGGATGTGGGTAAGGTGGATTCTGGTGGGCCTGATCTGGTGGCTGTGATACTTAGGGGACTCCAGCTCATATGATGGAAGTGTCCTGGGTGGGTTTTAATCTGGGAGGGTGGGACCATGGGGTATACCCTGATAGTTTAGCTGCAATTGGGGCTATAAGAGTACCTGGTAAAAGCCTTGCCATCAGAGCTGTAAATTATTGATGAATTTCCTTTAGGAGGAGTAGGGGGGGTGTATTCTGTAAAAGTTGAGGGAAGACCTAATCAGCATGTTCTTCAGTAATTGTATGTTGGGATTTAAAATAGGGACATAGTCTTCTAGAGGGACTTCTATGGAAGGGAAGTTTCCTAATGAGAAGGGTTTCCTATGCATGAGTTCAAAGGGACTAAGAAAGGAGGGTGCACATGGGGATTGCCCGAATGAGCATAAAGGCTAGAGGTAGGAAAGTAGTTTAAGGTTCTTTAGTTTTAAGAATTGATTTAGTTAGGTGAGGCTTAATTAAGGAATTTGCCTTTTCTACCTTGCCTAAAGATTGGGGCTGGTAGGAGGATGTAAGTTCCACTGGCTGTTCAGAGTGGAGGAGACCTGTTGAGTCATTTTATATATGAAAGTAGGTCCCTTATTTGATTGCAATGAGATGCTTAGGGAGCAGGCCCTACAGCCTGTTCTAGGACTGCAGTTTCCAGACCTCCAGACACTTGAATTTAAAACTGCCACATTTTTCCTTAGAGATAACATGTTAAGGTTGGTGATAATGCGTGCAGCTTCTGATAGCAGCCAGACTGTTAAATAAACATGTGCAGTAAGTGGTTCTTTGGAAAAGGTGGGGTGGGGAATGAGAAGGCACTGAGGTGAGGGAAGTTTTCAGAGCATTAAAAGGATGAGAATGCTGGGCTTGGGATCTAAAGGCTCAGTGAAGGGGCCCCTTTGCCATGTCATGTCATAGAGGAGCTTTGCAAGAAAACTAAAGTTGGGATCTTAGAGGCGAGAGTACCCACCAAGCCAGAGAAAGGAAAGTATTTCTTGTTTAGAGGAGGGGACAGTCTAAGGAGTGGCACAGCTTTGTGAGGTGAGAGTGAAACTGAAGTAGGTGACTGTCATTTGCGACAACTGGGGATGCTCGGTAGCTCTGGTGGGCAGCGAGGTAGAACTAGAAAAGAGTGAATGGGAGAATTTATTAAGACGCAGTGCAGAGGTGAGGTGGCTAATGGCTGTGAGACTAATCCATCAACCCCCATAATATAAGGTGACCAGATTTTAACATTGGTAAAGCGGGACACCATTCACCGCTCCACTGCCGAAAACCGTATCTTCCCTTCCCGTTCTCCCGCTGTTCCCTAACTTGTCATGCATTCTTTCCAAAAATCAGGACTTTTTTAAAACACCATGGGACGTGGGACAAATTGTTAAAAATCGGGACTGTCCCACCCAAAGCGGGTTGTCTGATCACCTTACCATAATAGAGAATGAGGAGGAGACAAGAGTCCCAACAAATTGGGAGAGTGCAGAATAAGTGGCCCCAGTGTCAATTAAAAAGGAGATCAGCTTACCTGCCACCACAATCATTACCCGAGGCTCTAATATGCTGATGTAAGTCTGTGGGGCCCTGTCAAGCCCTGGGCAGCTTCAGTCTTTGGTGGCCAGTCCCAGCAGGTCTGGGAGCTCCAAACCAGGTCCAAAGGGCAGCCAGACTACAGTCTGATTTCCAGTGGCCTTCCCTTCCACACCTTGGGCAGGGCCCAGGCAGGGATTCTGGTTTGAGCAGGACTTGGCCCAGTGTCCTTCCTTGCTGCATCTGAAACATGGGACTGGAGGAGGCTTAGCCCCTGACTTACTCTTGGTGGGAGGACTGGCACTTCATTTGGGGTTCATGAGAGTGGTGGTCAGGAGCTGGAAAGCCTCCTTCTGGGCCCCAGCCTTGGCCTGATCCCACCAAGTTTGCGGCGTATGTCGGTGGCTGATTGGGATATAGAATGGGTGTTCAGAAGAAGGGCTCCCTCTGGGGAGGTGGAGTGTAAGATGGTACATTTCTGTAATACCTCCATGAAGAAGAAGAGAAAGAGAACTGAGTTTTCATCAGGATCTTGAGTGATTTCATTAAGTTTGTCATAGCTGATTGCCTTATGGGCAGCCTTTTTGATTCCGGCAATAAGACAGATGATCATATGGCTACAAAGCCGGCACCCTGGGGAACTGACCTGATAGTTCCACCTCGGGTCAATTCAGGGGACGGTGTCAACGTCAGCCGGGTTGGCCACTGAGTCCTGTCTGTGGAGGGCATCAGCATGGTCCTGAGCTTCTAGCCAGATGTGCTCCTTCTCCTCTGGGGTGAAAGAGGACAGGAGGATCTAGCGCTTCTCAACCTGTGGGTCGTGACCCCTATGGAGGTCGCACGACCCTTTCATAGGGGTCGCCTAAGATCATCCTGCATATCAGATATTTATATTATGATTCATAACAGTAGCAACATTACAGTTATGAAGTAGCAACGAAAATAATTTTATGTTTGGGTCACAACATGAAGAACTGTATTTAAAGGGCCAGAAGGTTGAGAACCACTGAGTGCCAGGTCTGGTCATAGGACTGGGTTAGGTACTTAAATTCCTTAGTAAAGGTGGTCAGGTTGGTGGAAAAAAGACCTGAAATACCTCTCAATCTGGCAAGGTCAGACATAGAAAATGGGATGTGTACCCAGACAATACCCTTAGTTCCTGCTACTTCCCTCAGAGGTAGCATGGGTGCGGCAATAGAAGAGGCTGTTGAGGAGGGTGGAATTTGGGTGGCCCAAAAGCAAGCATTAGGTGGGAAAAGGCTGTTTTGGAGCTTTTATTCTTGGGATTTGGACTCTCAGGGGCCGGAAAGAAGGTGGTTGCTGGTTGAAAGGGAGACTCAGAATCAAATGTTAGGGGTATGATGTTCTGTGTGAAGGAGAAAGATCTGATGGGTTGAGCAGGACTGAGAGAGAGGATTGGGAGTGAAGGGTGAAAAAGGCCTGGATGTAGAGAATCTCTGACCATTTTCCATTGCAATGACAGCAATTATCTAAATTGTGCAATGTATTAAAATTAAAAGGGCCATTTTCAGGCCATTGGGGCTTATTATCTAGTTTATGTTGTGGCCTGTGTTACAAAACAAAATGAGGTGGTTGGGCGTGATCTCCCCCATGAGTGCAGTGTGACCCACGAGAGAGGAAGGGTGACAGACCACAAATCCAAAGGTGACTGTGTAGGGCAGGCATCCCCACTGCGAAGCAAATCACCACAAGAAATGAGAGGTGACTGGGGGTCCGCAATCCAGAAGGACTCAAAGCCAAATGGCTGAGGAGTCTTTTGGCCTAGGGCTAGGACTTCTGAGATGAGAGACTTTTGAGAAGTCAGAGAGAGAAAGTGGGCAGAAGACTTGAGAGGAGGAAATTTGTGGAAAGTCACTCACCTAGAGAAGATTGACCAGTGTGGGATGAAGGGTCAATAATGGTGAAAGAGAGATTCACGACCCGGCGTCCTCCTTGGCTGATTCAGGAAGGTCCATTAGGGAGGGAGGCCTAATTGAGGCTGGAAATCCTGTCATCTGAGTAGGATTCAAAGATAAGCCCAGGTCAAGCTGTCGCTGCCTACTGCTTTCTCAGTAGCAAATTTGGGGTGATTGAAACCTGGGCAATGGCTCCCCATCCCCGTGGAACCCCCTTGGGTTTTAGCAACAAATGTTAGGGTTCCTGAAGGAGGAATGCATGAAGCCAAAGTGGTAGGTAAGGGATTATAAATTTATTAGGTCATCTGGATACTAGATGGGCTGAGCTGCAAAATGGCACCAGTACCCAGAGACCCAAAGACAGAGAGTCACAAGTTTTTAAAGGACTCTAAGTGGGCTTTTTCTAGATAAAGAATTCTCTGTGCAGGTCTGGATTCTGGGAAAGTCCAGAGGGGAGAGATAATAGTTTTAGGAAGTGGAATATGGTCTAAATAAGTGGAATGTTCATTGTGCAATGGCCTAAAGGTTATTTCCCAGGAGTGGAGATGTTGATTAAATTATTGGATCAGACCTAACAGGTAGATGATTGGATGAAGATGTGGTACATATATACAATGGAATAATATTCAGCCATAAGAAAAGATGAAATACTAGTATTTGCAACAACATAGATCTTGAGAATATTATGTCAGATTGAAAAGTCAAGAACCGTATGGTACAAACTGAGGTATAAAACTGAAAGTTACAAATGAACAAACAAGACAAATAAAAAACCCAAATAAATAAAACCTGATAGACATAGCCTGGCCAGCATGGCTCAGTGGTTGAGTGTCAACCTATGAACTGGGAAGTCATGGTTCGATTACCCATCAGGGGACATGCCCAGGTTATGGGCTTGACCCCCACAGTGGGAGTGTGAAGGAGGCAGCCGATCAATGATTCTCTCTCATCATTGATGTTTCTATCTCTTTATCCTTCTCCTTTCCTTTCTAAAATACATAAAAATACATTAACAAAACAAAATAAATGATAAAAATAGACAACAATATATTGGTTACCAAAGGGAAGGAGGAGGGAAGGAAGAGGGATGAAATAAAGGGTAGAGAAGGTCAAATAAATGGTGATAGAAAAAGATTTGATTTGGAGCAGTAAACACACAATGCAACATACAGATGACATATCATAGAATTGTAAACTTTAAACCTGTATAATTTTATTAACAAATGTTACCCCAATAAATTTAATAAAAATTAAAATGCTAAAGATTACAACAGAATTATAAGTATTACATAAAAGTAGGACAGTAATAAAATAAATAATGCACACCCGTACATCGTACTGTGTTACTCAGTTTTAATGCAAAACAACAACAAAGAGATGGTCATGGTGTGCTTAAGTAATATAATTGGCTAAGTGACCCAGATAGTCTTTTTAATAAAGAGAAGGCTTTGCCATGAAGAAGGAGTGGAAGTAGAGAATGGACTTTGTTTTGGGATATGTTGGCTTTGTTTTTCAATATTTCTAGGCAAAGGAGTGAAACAGATAATTAGAAGTTCATGTTTGAAATTTCTGCAGTTTACAGTAGTGGCCCAAATTATCAATATATATTTAATAGTTAAAAGCATATAGCTGACAGGTGAATATATTTAAGTGAACAAGTACTCAGAAAAGAATACAGAGGAAATAAAAGCAGTACCTTAAGGAATACAGACAACTGAAAGGGTAAACAACAGCAAAAGATGAGTCAGCAAAATTTTCTGAGAACATGAAGTCAGAGAACAGAACTATTAATTTAACAGAAATGAAAGCAGTAATCACCAGGTACCTTTTTGTCCCAGGCTCCAGAGACACAGCAAGGGACAATTAATTATGCATGCTCAATAAGAACAAGTATCCTGTCAATTTGGTTCATTGTTGTAATCCAAGATTAGAACCAAGTATTAGCACACGGAAGTCACTGTTGTGTGATATGTTATTGTAGTTGAAATATATGAGGAAAACAAGCCTCATAATATTCTAGTAATCTTTTCAGGTTGTTGTAAGTGCTCTTCTTTAATATCACATTAAAAGTTATCAAGTGTCGCCCTAACCGGCTTGGCTCAGTGGATAGAGCATCAGCCTGCAGACTGAGAAGTCCCAGGTTCAATTCCGGTCAAGGGCATGTACCTGGGTTGTGGGCATATCCCCAATGGGAGGTGTGCAGGAGGAAGCTGATCAATGTTTCTCTCTCATCAATGTTTCTAACTCTCTATCCCTATCCCTTCCTCTCTGTAAAAAATAGATAAAAATATATTTTTAAAAAAGTTATCAAGTGTAGTTTTCTAAAGGTTAGCTGGATTCTGGAATCTGAAATTATACCAATGAACTTTCCTTACTCTTTTAATATTAAATCCATACAGTACATATACTTCATTAATCACTTTACCAATGTATGATTTTGTAGCATTATGTTTGGGTCATCTGAAAAATATTGATTTATTATACAGCTAGAGGCTTGGTGTATGGGATTCGTGCACTAATAGGGGGTGTGTGGCCTGTGGGGATTGGCTTGCTGTGGGGGCGCCGCTTATCTGAGTGGCACTCTCACTGTGGGAACACACTGACCACCAGAGGGCATCTCCTGCATTGAGCATCTGCCCCCTGGTGGTCAGTGTGTGTGATAGCAACTGGTCAACCAGTCATTCTGGTCATTCTGCCATTCGATCATTGGACTTTTATTATCTAGTAGAGGCCTGTTGCACAACATTTGTGCACATGGAGGGAGGGGTCCCACAGCCCTACCTGCTCTCTTTTGCAGTCCGGGAGCCTTGCATTTGATAAGTATTTCACTACATGGTTTGTATTAGTTTTATTTTGCATATAAACACAAATATCTACACTAATAAAAGGGAAACATGCAAATTGGTGTCACTCTGCTACACCCCAAGCCATGCCCACCAGCCAATCAGAGTGACTATATGCAAATTAACTCAACCAAGATGGCGGCCAGCAGTCATGGAGCTGGAGCAAGTAGGATCAGTTGCCCCAGTGATGGAGGAAGCCAAGGTTTCCTCCTGTCTGGCAGGCTGTGGGCTCCACTCAAGGCAACAAAGTTTCAATTATAGAAGAGAAATAAATCCCAGATACCTGCTTCCAGGCAGCCTTGCTGGGAGCTTGGGTCACTGGGGCCATGGCCAGTTGGCAAACAGCCATCAGCTCCATACCCTCATGGGGTGAGGGTTCCCCACTGGGGTGCTTGGCCACTCTGCAAACAGCCATCAGCCCCTCACCCAGGCTGGCCAGGCACCCCAGCAGGGTTCCCCACCATGAAGGGGCTGTGGCCAGCCTTTAAACAGCCATTTGCCCCTTACCCAGGTACCCAGGCTGTGTCCTGCCTGCAAACAGCCATCAGCCCCCACCCAGGCTATCCAGGCACCCCAGCAGGACCCCCACCCTGATCCAGGACACTATTCAGGGCAAACCAGCCAGCCTTCACCCATTATTCAGGCCTCTATCCCATATAATAAAAGGGTAATATGCTAATTGACCCTAACAGCAGAACTACTGGGAATGACTGGTCATATGACACACACTGACCACTAAGGGGCAGACTCAATGCAGGAGCTGCCCCTTGTGGTCAGTGTGCTCCACAGGGGGAGCTCTGCTCAGCCACAAGCCAGGCTGAAGGTTGCCAATACAGCGGTGGTGGTGGGAGCCTCTCCTGCCTCCTCAGCAGCACTAAGGATGTCTGACTGCAGCTTAGGCCTGCTCCCCACTGGCAAGTGGACATCCCCCAAGGGCTCCTGGGCTGAGGGACTCCCCCGAGTGCACAAATTTTTGTGCACCGGGCCTCTAGTATGTATAATATATATTTTCAGAAAACATATATCTTATAAAAATTTAGTTATATTTTTCTAGTGATTATTTTAAAAACATTTAATAAAACACTCTGTATGCTAGTAATTACATTAGCATGTTGGTATTTCTTCTCTTTTTCCTACCAATCTGCAGTACAATTATAACTGATTATATAATTTTTCTTAGTGTTTCCTTTGATATTTTAACTATTTATACATATACATTGTTTTCTTTATTGGGTTATAATAAATTACTTAACTGCTTGCAATTAAAGGTAAGAAAATAAGCACTAATTATCACCCTCTCTAGCATTTTCTCTTCCAACTTTTGCTACTTTTTCTTACACTAGTGGCCCGTGCATGAAATTTGTGCACATTAAAAGGGGATTAATCAGAGGAATTATTTTAATATTGCTATTTGCCCTTTCTCTATAATAGAAGTGTCAGAGATGAAAGAAAATTAGTAAGATGTGTATGAAAATATTGCTCCTATCAGAGTCTGGGGAGCACCACAGGACCCAGAGTCAAGTCCCCGCCCAACCCATGTGCACTTCAAAATAGGCCGGCCACCCTTGTTAGGCTAGATCCAGACCTGGCCTGTGCCACACTTCTCAAGCCCCACTGGATGGGTTGGCACAGCCTCAGGTCCCGTGGCTCAGTGCCATGGCAGGGGGAGTGGCCTGAACTTCCCCAGACCAGGTTGGGGCGTGGGGGCATACCTTGAGGCCCCTTGTCAAGTCCTGCTTGGTGGGGAGTGTAGCCTCAGGTCCCCTGGCCTGGCACTGGGATGGGGGTGTGGCCTCAGATCTCCTGCCATGGTGATGGGGTGGGGAGCATGGCCTGAGGTCCTCTGTCAAGCCTTGCTGGGCAGGGGATTTGGTCTGAGGTCCCACATCAAACCCTGCCAGGCCTAGGGCTCAGCCTGAGGTCCCCTGTCAAGCCCTGCTGCATGGGGAGCATGGCCTGAGGTCTCCTGGCTTGGCACCAAAGCCAGGTGCATAGCCTGAGGTCCCCTGTCAAGCCCCATAGAGGTGGGGGCGAGTGGGCATAGCCTCAGGTTCCTGCTGATTGCTTATTAAGGCTCGTTATGGGAACTCGTTCTCTATTCTGGGTGCAGCCATCTTGTGTTATGGAAACCCCCGCCTCCACTGTGGGTGCTGCCATCTTTATGGTGGAGTGATGGTCAATGCGCATATTCCCTCTTTATTATATACGATTATCAATATTCAAAATATGTATATTTGTCTTTGGAATGCTACTTTCCACATCTTATATAATAAAAGGGTACTACAGTATGCAAATTGACTGAACAGCAGAATGACTGGTTGCTGTGATGCACACTGACCATCAGGGGGCAGATGCTTAATGCAGGAGCTGTCCCCTGGTGGTCAGTGTGCTCCTGCAGTGGGGCACTGCTCAGCCAGAAGCTAGGCTCACAGCTGGCAAGTGCAGCGGGTGTGCTGAGATTCTCTCCCGCCTCTGCGGCAGCACTAAGGATGTCTAACTGCTGGCTTAGGCCCACTCTTCCTGAGCAGGCCTAAGACATCCCCTGAAGGCTTCCAGACTGCAAGAGGGTGCAGGCTGAGCTGAGAGACCTCCCTGAGTGCACAACTGCCATGCACCGGACCTCTAGTTTAATTATATTTCTGTCCTGTATCAAGTGAAAATTATGTTCATTGTTATTTGTTGGACACAGGTTCTTTGGTAATGCTTTCTAGTATATTCTTTTTTTTAAGTAGGGATAGAAGAAACTTAATTCCATGCATTCTTATATATTAAAACATCTTTTCTTTTATGCCTTTGCCCTTAAACAACTTTTTAAATATAATTATATATATAAATTATATATATAAATACAATTTTTCTTTTTTAAAATTCTTTATTGTTAAAAATATTACATAGGTCCTCCCATTTCCCCCATTAATCTCTTCTAGGCTGCTCCCATCCTCCCCCTCTCCCAGGCTCTAACACCTCATTGTCTGTGTCCACCATTATGCATACAAGTTACAGAGAGAGAGAGAGAGAGAGAGAGAGAGAGAGAGAGAGAGAGAGAGAAAGAGAGAAGAAAAAAAAGCATGGTTACACAGAGAGAGGAGAAAAAAAGGTAAGAGAAAGTGAGAGAAAGACAAAGAGACTCCCGCACCTCCCAAAGTTACCTCATGCTCCAGAGACAATGCAGAATGGCAAGTGTCTTTTGGAGACACTATGGAGAGAAATTAGTAGCCCCAGTGCAAGCTGATTCAAGATAGACAACCTAGCCAATGTCCCGATGTAGTATATCTGGGGTAACACATGAGGCTAAAGAGAATATAGCATCTTAAGAGCCAAAAAATTGTTGGTTGAATCAGCCAAAGAGAACAACTGAGCTTTGAATTTCTCCCAGAGAACCAATGGCAAGTTTAGCACCGTCACATCATAAGAAATCAATTTAATGTATCTAGGGACTAGATTACATCTGCTCATCACAATGGAAACTGGTGAGGAGGCAGTGAGTTACAACTAGATCCAAGGTTCCCTTTTCTACTTCTGGGAGGTCAAGTAATACCATCCTCACCCAGTCACCAAGTAAATGTGCCTCTTTTTTCCAAAGACAGTGGAAGAAATTTAAAAGAATGCACATTTACATAAAAGAGAATGAGATATTCAAAATGAATAATTTAAACAAAACTTGCAGAGAAAATTTGCAAATTTAAAATATCTTGCCTGGCCCGTGTGTCTCAGTGGTTGAGCATTTATTTATGAACCAAGAGGTTGTCGGTTTGATTCCCAGTCCGGGCACATGCTCAGGTTTCAGGCTTGATTCCCAGTGTGGGTGTGCAGAAGGCAGCCAATCAATGGTTTTCTCCTCGATGCTTCTATCTCTCTCTCCATCTCCCTTCCCCTCTCTTTCAAATCAATAAAAATAAATTTATCACAATTCGAAAGTAAGGGTTCATGCAGTTTAAATAAGTCATAAAAATAACATCCAAGTGCAGTGGATAAATATGTTTACCCATATACTTTTTACTGTCTCTCCAACCAAAATCTAAGCTCCATTGGCATGAGCTAAGTCTTTCTCATCAACTTATATACCCAGCAGTTAGCATGAGTCTGGCATACAGTAGGCATTTAAAAATATAATAGGAGGGCAGGAGGGTCAGAGTTAGAGAAGATTTGCAATGACAGAGGTTGGAGTGATTTGCTTTAAAAATGGAAGGAAGAGTCAGGAGGGAAGGAATGCTGATGGTCTCTAGGAGCTGGACAAAGCAAGGAAGCAAGTTCTCCTGGAATCTCCAGAAGGCACACAGCTCTGTCAGTAACTTGATTTTAGCCCTGTAAGATCCATTTCAGACTTCTGACCTCTAGATCTATAAAATAACAAATATGTGTTATTTGAAGCCACTAACATTGTGATCATTTGTTACCTTAGTAACAAGAAAGAAAGCAAATATAGATTCTTGGTAAATTGCTGAATGTCTATTTTCATAACTTCCAATAATCTAAAATATCTTAAATATTAAAATTTGCTGATGAATGGAAGTTTTAATTGCACTATGTTGTTGTGTACAAACTCCAACGTGCATTTTTACATTTTACTAGTTTACAGAATTGAAGCACATTGAATTTACATAGCTTATGCTCAGAAAATACCAGAAGGTAGAATTATAGCTAATCATACACTTCAGTATTTAAGTTATTATCATGGGTCCACTCTTGTTTTTAGTATGGATTTTATATGCTCTAATAAATTGTTTTTCTAACTTTATAACAGTTGTCAATCTTTTGAATTTACCACACTAAATTTTCTTTATATTTTTCAGGAAATACTTAAATAGTCATAAAAAAGAATTTTTATTAAGCTCCTGTGCTCAGTTTATAAGTTTTGGCAAAAGAGAACCTAATCTACCTAATTTCAAAATAAAATATAAATTTAGGTAGTTAATATTTACTTGATAGTTTACAAAAATATTCCTTTTTAAAATATATATATTTTTATTGACTTCAGAGAGGGAGAGAGAGAGATAGAGATAGAAAAATCAATGATGAGTGAGAATCATTGGTCAGTGGCCATCTGCATGCCCCCTACTAGGGATCAAGCCCACAACCCAGGCATGTGCCCTTGACTGAGATTGGACAGTGATCTCCTGGTTCATAAGTCAATGTTCAACCACTGAGCAACACCAGCCAGGCCAAACAATATTACCTTTTATGGAAAACTTTGAAATGAAATATTTGCTTGAAAAATAACTGGTTACTTATCAGGAAGTCTGAAAAATTAAAAATTTTGAGAGCTAAAGATGAACTAAAATTAATTTAGTCAGTGTGATTGATTGACTAATAAATGAAAGGAAGGTATTCATTATATTTTAATATGTCCCAGTGGTAAAGTACAAGTCCATTTAAAAACAGCCAATTTTAATGTATTTATTAAAGACCACAGGCACTATATAAAGAAGATATATTATTTAAAAATTATTTCTAGTTATGTGATAATGATTCTCAACACATCAATTTCCCTGTAAATAACTGAAAATGTAATCACTGCACATGATAGTGCTGAAATAACTAATAAAATTATTAATTTAAATAAAATTTATAGTGAGTACTAATTGCAAATACACTCTTTATCTGTCTCAAACTTTTTTATTTTTCCCATATTTGGATTCTAATAGTGCTCTTCTTCTCATTCTCTCAAGTGTGTCCTTTTTTTTAAGTTTTATTGATTTTTTACAGAGAGGAAGGGAGAAGGATAGAGAGTCAGAAACATCGATGAGAGAGAAACATCGATCAGCTGCCTCTTGCACACCTCCCACTGGGGATGTGCCTGCAACCAAGGTACATGCCCTTGACCGGAATCGAACCTGGGACCCTTCAGTCCACAGGCCGATGCTATATCCACCGGCTAGGGCAATTGTGTCCTACTTTAAAATTAGTTAAGCCTAAGAAGAATTAAATATGACATAGATGTCAGACAAAATGTTCCTAATAATTTTAACTGACAATCTAATGGAGAGTATACTCCACTCTTTTTGGACTATGATGAGACAAATGTCCTAAATAAAGTTCAGAGTCAATTACTAAAGATTACCCTGCAGCAATTTGTTTAGCACCTACCTTTTCTGGACATGTGACAGCTTTTATTCTTGAAAATAAAATGTAATTTTGTGAAAATAAGAGAAGCAGAAAGCTGGAAGAGGTGATCAGAAAGGGGAGGAACATATCAAATTACTCTCCAGCTAATTTATTTTTTATCTGAAATGTTCTTTCACATAGTGAGTAGAATGTTTACTACTTCAAAATTAGAGTATTAGTATGACAATATTTTTCTACTAAAATAGTCATATTTTCTAATTTGTCACCTATATTTAGGAATGCAAAAATGATAAATAATTTAAAATAATACCTGTAAGCATTTGTATAAGTGATTATAAAAGCTTAGCAAGGAACCCAGCTGGTGTAGCTCAGTAGCTGAGTGTTGACCTATGAACCAAGAGGTCATGGTTTGATTCCCAGTCAGGGCATATGCCCTGCTTGTGGGATCTATCCCCAGTGTAGGGCGTGCAAGAGGCAGCCAAGCAATGATTCTCTCTCATCATTGATCTCTCTCTCTCTCTCTCTCTTTCTCTCTCTCTCTTTCTCTCTCTCCCCCTTCATTTCTGAAATCAATAAAAGTATATTTTTAAAAAACCCATAACCCACATCTTTAAAAAAAAAAAAGATTAGCAAGGCTTTATTATTTAGCTTAATTATTTGTCTAGTAACCTGGTGCATGGATTCTTGCACACTGAGAGGAAATTAATTAAAGGGTGTCTCACAGGGTGGGACTGGTCAAGATGGACAGACATACCCTGGAGCCAACCACCCGCAGTCTGCGGAGTAAGCATATTCTCTTTGGCAGGTGGGGTCCCTTGGCCTGTTCTGCAGGGATTGAGCCAAAACCAGCTTTCCTACATCCCCTGAGGGGTCCCAGAGTGCGAGAGGGCACTCTGTAAAGATACTGACATATAGGATGTGGAATGCAAATGCAAGTGTGCAGTAAACTAGATTTGGGCCAACAGTGCCCCAGCAACAACATAAACCCATGGCCAAAGGTGGAATTGAAAGGCCCTGTGAGGAATTGGGTTTCCTCCTCTCTGGTTTTGGGGTGCATCACCAAGAACCACCGCTGCCAAGTCACTGCAGCTCAGCAGCTCCTGCATTGAGCATCTGCTTCCTGGTGGTCAGTGCATGTCATAGTGACCCATCAGAAAGTCAGACACTTAATATATATATATATATATATATATACACACACATACACTAGGGGCCCAGTGCACGAAATTCGTGCATGGGGGGTGGGGGGCACGGTCCCTCAGCCCGACCTGTACCCTCTCCAATATGGAGTTCTTGGGGACTCTCACAATCCAGGACTTCTTGTTCTTAACCGCTAACCTGCCTGCCTGCCCTAACCACTCTGCCTGCCTGCCTGCCTGATCCCCCTAACTGCCCTCCCCTGCCAGCCTGGTCACCCCTATTAGCTTTTTTTTTTTTAATCTTATCCCCTTCTCGCACAATTGTATTTCACTTCCTCTCACACAATTTTTCTTCTTTATGTAACACTTTTCCTACTGACTCATCATTTATAAACT
>PVJC01009522.1:0-45698 GCA_004026665.1 Murina feae | reverse complement strand
CTTGCAGGGCACCAGGAAGTGGGAAAGCAAGGTGGTGGGACGGGGAGTGGGAAAGAGGCAGCGGGGGGGGAGGGGGGGTCTCGGCCTGCTTGGTGGCTGCCCAGGCCCTTTGCAGGGCATCAGGGAGCGGGAAAGCAAGGCTGCAGGGGCCGGGATCCTGCTTGGCAGCTCCCCAGACCCCTTGGCGGCACCGGGAAGTAGGAAAGGAAGGCAGCAGGGGACAGGTGAGTGGGAAAGAGTTGGCGGCCTGCTTGGCGGCTTCCCAGGTCCCTTCTGGGGATCAGGGAGCAGGAAAAGGCTGGCCTGACCACGAGGCGGGGTTTTCCCTGCTTTCTGGTGGCTGGAGGAGGATGGGCAGTAGGCAAGCTTGGGAGGCAGGCAGCACCCAGCCCTGGTCACAGCTCAAAAAAGAGAACAACATGCAGGGGAGGGCAAGAGTCTGAGAGATCAACATAGAGGGGGTGCCTGCTCCAAGCCTCCACGGTGTGCCTGGGGGCAGGCCTCCGGCAGGTAGACACACACAGGAGGACTGCTCCGAGCCTCAGATGCGGCTGGGGGCAGGTCCCCAGTGGTGACACAGACACATACACACACACACACACACACACAAAAGGCGCCTGGCAGACTGGGGCCATCATAGGACATCCACTGAGGGGTCCCAGACTGTGAGAGGGGGCAGGCCGGGCTGAGGGACTCCCTCCACCCCGAGTGCACAAATTTTTGTGCACTAGGCCCCTAGTCAATACATATCCAGATATATGGAAATTCTTGAGCATGGAATAAAGGAACCCCTAAGGGAAGCTAAAAAAGGCGGTAACTATATTATCAGATGGAGCATTCTTTTTGGTCACTTGACCAGATGCAGGACTTAGATGAGGTTTTCTGAAACATGTTGCAAACAAGCATAAGGACAAAATACAGACATGATATAATGACAGCTTAATTTTGCTCAAGTCAGAGCATCTGATGAATTCTTACATGCTGAAAATTTTCTCCTTTACCAAATTAAGCGAGCATTGAGGGGAACTGATTTAACTATCTCATACTTATATTTGAACAAAGTGACAGAAGTGAATGATGATGCGGAGTGACAGGAACTGCGGTAGTGACCATGTCCAGGAAAAACAATCAAGGACATTGTCAAACATGTAGTCTACACCTGTAATTGGGCATTTTGACAGTTACTCATGGTATATTTAGGAAACAGGAGACATGGTAGATTTATAGATGGCTTAAGCAGAGCAATGATTGGCAGATTCATGTTAACCATGAGCAAGTCCACTACTTGGTCTATTTTTGCTTTGGTCCTAAAAAACATTTTAGATCAATAGCTTGAGAAATGAGAGCACTTCTTTACATTTCCAGGTGACACAAAACTAGAAAGGAGAGGTAACATGCAGGATAAAATGGTCCATTCACTAAGTATTGATGGAGCACCTTTATTGGCAAGGTGTTAAAGTGAATACAAAGATCAAGACACAGCTCTTCCTCTCATGATTTCCTTTTTCAATAGGAGAGACAAAATATGTGTAAGTAATCATTGAACTAGGTATGAAGTGCTAAGTTTCACAAAAAATGTAGATATCGTGCTTAGACTGGTCAATGTTGGGAGATACTGCCTAATTTTATGTGTTGGGGGGTTAGAAATCTGGGAGGATTCAGTGGAAGTGTTCATAGGAATGTGCTAGATGAGTAGAATCTGGGTATGTAGTAATTAAGAGAAGGAGAATCTAGATTCAGAGGCGGAAAAGCATGGAGCATATATTGGGAAGGATTTGTGGTTTGGTATGAAGGAATGGAATTCAGGACAGGGAGCGGTAGGAAACAGAAGTTGGGAAATAAGATTCTGGGATCCAGGCTGGCACAATAAACTGAAAACAATAAAATGAAATTTAACTTGGATGAACTTGCAGTTTAAAGATGGCAGTGTAAAGATGTTGTTCCCCCTTTCCTCTTGAAAATTACCCCCAAACAGTGAGGCTCAAACTCCACTTTTAATGACTCAGAGGTATATATGAACCACAATAACATGGAAATTAAAAGCAGGTAAAAGAATGATTAATGACTCTGAACAGATAGGTCAAGTTCACTTCCAGAACCCTGGAAATGTTGAGGAATCAGAACTACCTATACCAAAGGCGGAGAGGAGGCAAAGGACTGAAATCAGAAAAACTGGGCTAAAAACAGGAAAAGTCTAAGGCAGGAGAAACTAACCCTCTGCCCATAATCAGTGATACCAAGCAAAAGAAATGGGCTGAAGCTAAAGTACTACTGAACTTAAAAAAATAAAATTAATAATAATTTATTTTTTCTTAAATGTTTCTAAATAAAACTTACTTTAATGATCTTATAATATAGGTTGGAATATTTTTAAATAGTTCTTAATGAGAAGGGTTTTGTTTTTTGGAAATACATATTCTCTGGCTTGAAGTCCCAACTTCAGAGATTTTAATTCAGTAGGGTAGGGACCAGGAACCTGTATTTTGACAGAGCTTGTCAATGTAAAAACGACTGAGCCAGTGTAAAGAAGAAAACCCATCAAAAGGTAAAATGGCCTAGAGAAAAACACAGGCATTTTCATTCATTGGTAAGCACTATGTGTCAGGTGTTGTTCTAGGAACTGGGAACAGTGCAGTACCCCAAGTAATCCGCTGCCTTCATGGAGTTTGTATTCTCGTACAGGGAGATACACAAACACAGTATGTAGGATATGTAGTATTTAAAATAATATCAGAAGTTTATATGAAGAAACATATAGCAGGTAAGAGGTAAAAGGAATGGGGCCAGAGAAAAGGTACTACATGGGTAAAGATTTGAAGGAAGTGAAGGTGTACATATCATGGTATCTGGGAAAAAATATTTGAGGCAGAGAGAATAGCTGATGCAAAGGCCTCAAGGGACATCAAGGAAGCCAGTAGAGCTGGAGCAGAGTAAGCCAAGGTAAGAGATCAAAAAGGTAAAAGGAGAGATAAATTGGACAGTATCTTGTGGGCCTCTGAAGGACTTCGGCTTTTACACCTAATGAGATAGGGAGGCATAGGAATAAAAAAATGAATACTAAAGGAGCCATTTAAATATATTTGTGTATACACACATATATTATATATATATAACTCTGAAAAGTAATGGAACTGGCCTAAATAATTATTAACAAAAATAATTTCAAGTGGTATCTAGAAACCTTTGCTGGCTAAATTAAATCTAGACAACACCTAGTATAGTACCTTAAAGTAAGTGTTTAATAAACACTTGTGGAATAAATGGACAGTGTTTGAAACAGAAAAAGACAGTAAGTATTTTTAAAGTTCTTGTAAAATTAGAGGTAATGCATCAAGAATATAAGTTATGCCTGGCTGGCATGGCTCAGTGGTTGAGCGTCGACCTGTGAACCGGGAGGTCACGGTTTGATTCCCGTCAGGGCACCTGCCCAGGTTGCGGGCTTGCTCCCCAGGGTGGGCCATGCAGGAGGCAGCTGATCAATGATTCTTTCTCACCACTGATGTTTCTATTTCTCTCTCCCTCTTCCTTCTTCTCTGAGATCAATGAAGATACATTAATAACAACAACAAAAAAGAATATAAGTTATCCTAATATATAGTCTCTTATCAAAGATGTCTGGGCCTTCTTATAGAAACTACCCAGTAGATTTTCCTATTTCATACTTTATATGTTAGGCAAGAAGAGTCACTCTGAAACCTTTCTTTCCTCTTTTGTTTGAAAGCATCAAACAATGTTGTTAACAGTTCACATCTGAGACTTAGCTTAAGCTTTCTTGGATTCTAGCTTTAAAAAGCTAATTTATCATGGTTCTGATCAAAACAGCTCTACTTTATTCTTTTAATAAAAGGACTTCATATAGCTTCATCCCAAAGTCTGGTTCAGTTTTTCCTACAGACTGGATAGAGCCCAGGATTTTAACGGTCTACGGAGAATTCTGACAGTGACAAACCCACTGCTCTGACAGCCAGGAAAAGTGAAGGTACTTTATCCTCCTCACTGTGACCACTGCAGTTTCCAAAGGATCCCGTCCACTCTTTCTGGTTGCCAGATTCTATTTGTTTTAAATTATTTTGGTGTTAGGGTTAGGGTTAAATAAAGAAAAAAATTATTTTGGTGATAAAAAAATGCATGGACAGCAAAATAAATCTTTTCTTCTTTAGAATTAGTACTTCCCTTTCCTGATAATGGAATGGTACAAAAACATTACTCTTTCAATTGACAGAAAAGTGATAGGCAGCTAGCTCCTTCAACTATAATAGACTTCCTACAGGAATGAAAGGAAATTGGCTTTTGGTGTTAAACAGATATTTCTGGTATCACACCATGGAATGATTTCCTAGGGAAAAAATACAAATTCTACATCATATAATAAATTAAAAGCATCACCTTACATGGCCAAGAGATATATGCTCTTTTCTATGAACCAAACCACTGACAGATAAAGTTCAGAATAAAAATATACAAAAAAATTATTTGCGCTAGCATATGGGAACTAAGGTAAAGCTGTATGAATAGTCCGCTTTCATGTCTCTATCAATATATCCAAGATTTGCAATAACTTTATGTAAAGCAATATATATATATCTCCACATTAAACTGTTAGTCTGAAGTGTGAGATCAATTTTAATTAGAAAGAGTTGACTGTTGACTTCTGGTTACCTTTTTTTAGTGCATTAATTGAACATCAGAAAGAAATAAGTAAGAGAGTAGGAAACTTGGGTCACTTGGTTTAGCAGTTGCTCAGGTTGAAAAATAACAATGAAATCTCCAGAGTTAAGAATTTCAAGTGAGGCTGCTAGACAGAGAAGACAGACCAAATCAGCTTACCACTTGAACCATTTTGAGATATCTGGCATATCTTGGATCCTTGGCTACAGTTAAGATATTTTCTGCTGTTACTTCACTTTCCTGTGGTCCAGATTCTTGTACACTGTTCTGCTGTAGAGAGTATTACGTGTAAATCTTTAGACAGTTCACAAAAGGGGTCCATCATGTTACTTAAAAGGGATGTTTCTTTTTATAATTCTAAAGCAATTAATATCAGAAAAAAATCATATCTATAAATTTAAAAAGCAATAATTATAAGATGTATGTTTCCAAATATTTATAAACATTTAAATGATTTCAGAGGAAGCTATATTTAAAAACACTACACTGTTCCTTAAGAATGCAAATATATTTATGGAAATAAAATATTAGAATTTTGCTTTACTTGTCCCCAGGGTGTTGATTAAAAAGATGAATTATAGGTGGACATATTACTTTAATAAAACTTCTAATAAAGCTAATAAAATGATTCGATTTGTCTATTGTTCAACTCTAATGGACAATGAACTAATTTCCCAGGTATCTACCATCTACACAATTGAATTTTTCATTTACTAAACAATCTTTTGCTAAGTAGCTATGGCTATTCTAACATCTAAGAAAGCAATGCCTAAAGAATTTATGGAAGAAAAACCTACTTTTCAGACAAAATTTATCTGGTTTTGTGTATTTAAGCTATGATGGAACTATTAATGGTAGCATTCTTCACAAAGTCAAGATTAAAGACTAAATACTACTTACAGTGAAGAATCCTGGGGAATGATCTTTTATTTGACAAGCAGTTCTCACAGTACTGTGTCCAGGCAGCTACGCTGCCCTCTGTTAAGTGCAAAGGTATGCCTGTCTCTATAAAGTTATGCATTTTTCTATCAACCTGAATATTTAAAGTAAGTTTCCTTTTATAAATTCTTGCTCATTATCTGTGTATCAGCATTAAGAGAAATTTCCTTAACAGGATAAAATCAATTTTATGTCTATGTTGAAATGTAGACAAATCAAGAAATATCTTTAAACATCCATAGTTTTAAAAATATGAATGTGAATTATACAGTAAGGTTCTTCCTCAGATAATTCAAATATAAATTAAATGTGTCAAAAAACCTGAAGTGAATAAAACATCCAAAAATCCCTCAGGTTTCTACTATTATATGACACCATTAAGTATGCAAAAAGGAGCGTGTGTGTGTGTGTGTGTGTGTGTACTTATTCATGTATAAAATAAATACAAGAAGTCCAAAACATGTAATTAAATGAAAAATTCAAACAGGACTCAAGTAAGTTCTTCAAAAATTATGAATAATAAACTCATACACTATCATAGCTGAATAAATGATAATTACATGCAGGCTCTCTGGAACTCAAAACTTAACCGTTAACTTTTGCCTAATAATAAGAACCTCAACAAGGTTTAATTATGTCAGATCTTACACCTTTCCTATTTGAATGACACAACAAATTCTCTGTCACATCTCTCAACTGTCCTTCATTTTATTCTCAATCTGCACAACGGGATGTTCTATTGTGAGTAATGATGAAATCCGTACCATGAAATTAAAGTTGCAGAAAAATAAGAATGCAAAAAACTTGGATCTTTAACTCATATAGAGATTGCAAGGAATGGATGATTAAGAAAAAGGCATGATCATCCTTTATCTGGTAAGAGAATTGACTGTAATGCCAAAGGAAATTCCGTATTAAGCAATACTTAATACTTATATCCATTTCAAAATGTTTTACAAAAATATACCAATTAACAATGGGGATAAAATAAGTTGATTTGATATTAAAAACAAGATAAACAATTATATTATTAAACTAATCAACACACAATCTTACCACAATTTTTAAACTCAGGAGGCGAACAGAACTTCATAAATTCTCCAAATGAACTAATATACAATTTAAAAATAAAACTTCCAGATATATCAGGTTATTCTGAATTTTAGAAAATTTTGTTGTGATTACTCATAATAAGTTTTTTGAGACCTTAAATAGGCAGGACAAATACAACTGCCTAAATTTTAAGAGACATATTATAGGTGACATTCATAATAACATTTGGAAATTAATATTCAAAGTTACACAGATACCACTTAAAAATTTACAGGAACATATGATAGCTAGTATCCACTCTATTAGGTAGAGTGGAAACACTTTCTTAATATTTTTACATGTCATATTTTAGAAAAAGGGTGGTCCATATTTAATTGAAAGAACCTTGCACAGTTAAACACCTGTATTTCCTCTTATATTATATATTCCAATGGCCATCATAATGGAATTTCCTATATTAATTAAATGGTTGTTAAATCTTCTAGTATCTAATCATTAAGTAAATAGTTATCTAATTTATTCCAGACACCTATATCTGAATATTTGCCTCTGGTTGAGCATCGACCTATGAACCAGGAGGTTATTGTTCAACTTCTGGTCAGGGCATATGCCCAGGTTGTGAGCTCGATCCCCAATGTGTGGCATGCAGGAGGCAGCCGATGAGTGAAACATCTCTCATCATTGATGTTTCTATCTCTCTCTCCCCCTCCCTTTCTCTCTGAAATCAACAACAATACATTAAATATATTTGGCTCTCCTACAGTGCCTCATACCACATGGGCGCAATATGTTTAAATGAATTCAACATAGTTGCTGGAAGAGTGTAGTGTAGCAGGTAAGAGCTAAGACTTTGGCACCAGATTGCCTGGGTTAAAATTCCAGCTCTTACACTTACTTACTGTTTGACTCTTAGCAGTTACTTATCCTCTGTGTACTTTATTTGACACATATGTAAAATAGGAGTGATCATACAGTATTTACTTTGTATAGCTGTTATAAGGATTAAATGAGTTAATTTATGAAAAGCACTTAGAAGTATGCTTGGCACCCTTCATGTGTTAGTCATTATCATCATGGTCAATACAATAATGATCTAGAAAATCCTGTGAAAAGTACCTCCATGTACAAATGCAGAATTCCATATAAATAGGGAGTCTACTTGTTCAGTACTACTTGGTAGACCACTACTTTAGTGATGGTTTCATTTGGAATTTTAATACCTCACTGAGATACACTACAGATTATTCTCAATCAATTTTTATTTCTTGAAATAAAAGTAATAAGGAATTTAAACTTATACAGAGGATAAACGGACATTATGGCAAAATAACCAAGTGTAAAGTGTGACGCTTACAGGTCTGAACAAATCAAATCCAGAAACACACTTTTTTAGACAATTAGTATTTCTTAGATCAGTATCTCTCAACTTTCAAGACCCTACAAACCACTTAGGGATCTTGTTAAAATGTAGATTCTGGCTCAGCTGGTGCTGCTCAGTAGTTGAGCACAGATCCATGAACCAGGAGGTTGTGGATCAATTACTGGTCAGGGCACATGCTGGATTTCAGGCTTCATCCCCAGTAGGGGGCCTGAAGGAGGCAGCCAAACGATGATTCTCCCTCATCACTGATGTTTCCATCTCTCTTTCCCTCCCTCTGAAATCAATACAATATATTTTCATAAAAGCAGATTCTGAGTTAGTAAGTTTGGGGTGGAGCCTGAGATTTCTAATAAGCCCCGAGGTGAGGACCACACCGCTGGTGCATGGAGCATACTCTGAGTAATGAGATGTTAGATAATATGGGGCAGTTACTGTCAATTATATGGTGCACGATCAAGACATCGTGGTTCTGCAAGAAGATGTCAGAACTTTTCAGAGATGCTCCAGGATTTACACAGAGGTGAAATGACAAGATACCTGGGACTCACTCCAGCAAGTGATAAAGGGATGAAGGTTGGCCACAAAATCGTAACTGGTGAATCTGAGTCATAGGCATTTGGATAGTCCCTGTACTGTTCTATTATTGTATATTTGAAAGCTTTCATAATAAGACATTTAAAAAGTAATTTCATAAAAACTGGAAAAAAATATCCATCGTGATCCTGAAGAAAATTATATTGAAGACTCTTCCAAGTCCTTATCGATCAAAGAAAATATAAACTTCAGGAGGCCCTTCAAAATAACAAAACAGCTAATTTTTTTCAAACTTCATTTTCTATCTTAAGGCTTTAAAATATTACTATTCAAAGCCTTGCATGTTTAATGTCTTCCATCAAATCTGCTGCGTGGGTCTATCTGGTTCAACCAGAAGATTTGCTCATGCTTCTTGGAAGTTAATACTCACCTTAGACGGCTCTGAAGGGGTTTCATTTGTGACTGCAGTGACACTTACAGGGGAGACTTTAACGGTGACATCATCTAGGCCTGGGATAGATGACAACTGAGAAAAGAAAATTCACGTTGGTATATGAGGATAATAATAGGTGCTTAAACATTGTAAGTTTCTAGGTGTGTGTTTTAAATAGCTGTTATGTTTTTAAGCCTCTTGACACAGGTTTATAAAATCTCATTTTTGGTGTTTGAAATTCGCCATGCCATAACCTACTTAAAACAGGAAAGGCAATCACAAATAAAATATTTTTGAACTATTTCTTACAAATCTAACTTAGATTATAAACATTCTTTGCCCAGAGGAGTTACTTTGAAAATATGAGAAATCCCAGTGTAAGTAATGGGAGCATGGGCTTTGGAGTCAAAGTGCCTGCATTTAGATCACAAGCACGTGACCTTGTATAAATCTTTCTAAGCCTCAATTTTCTCACCTATAGAGTGGGGATAAAAAAAATTTACCTCACAAAAATGTTGTTAAAAGATTATTACTAAATATACTTTGTAAAAACAAAGTGCTGTGTTAATGCTTTATTTAAAAAATTCCTCATCTGAGGATATTTTTTCAATTGATTTTTAGAGAAAGTGGAAGGGAGAGGGGGTGGGAGAAGGAGGGAAGGAGAAGGAGAGAAACATCAATGTGAGAGAGACACATCAACTGGTTGCCTTCCACACTTGCCTCTTTGGGGGCTAGGGATCAAACCTGCAACTCAGGTATATGCCCTTGACCCAGAATGAAACTGGAGACAGGTGTGTAGGCTGACACTCCAACCAGCTAGCCACACAGCCAGGGCTTTGTAGCACATTTTAAGTATCAGTTACTTGAAAAAAGACAAAACTCTTTTTCTTAAGATATTTATTTATTACTATTTTTTAAAGTCTTCCAAGACATACTGTTGTTGTTGTTTTTAATTTACTGATTTTAGAGAGAGGAAAAGAGAGAGAATATTGATTATTTTTGTTCCATCTATTTGTGCGTTCATTGGTTGATTCTCCCATGTGCCCTGACTAGGAATCTAAACAACTGAGCTACCTGTCCAGGGCTGACAAAACTCATCATCACATTTTAATGTCTGACACATCTCACTCTTTTCTTCTTTCTTTAAACATCTGCCACTGAATGCTACTAAAGTGTATTTATTTTTCATGCATGAAAGTTGGACGTGCTGTCAGTGGTTGAGTGTTTCAGGTTGGAGTTGCATAATCCATGCCAACCCTCTTTTCCGGTTTCACCTTGATATCAATGATATACATTTGTCAGATGTTTGGCTAGTTTCGGAGATTAACTCTATGTCCATTAAAATAATTAAGGTTAACTTGTCCACATAGTAACTTAATTTATGACCTTGGACTCTAACTCAAGAATTCCCCAAACATTAAAACAAGACATATAACTATAACAAAGAATAATGAAAAAACCCAATATTAATAAGACCCGAAGCAGTGGTGTTTATTGGGAACTGTTGACTGATGACAGGACTTAGCTATTTGGGCTATGGCCCAAATACTTTTAAATGGGTATGGCTACTAGAATTTCTTGCACATATTCAAGGCTGGGTATCCTAAATTTTCTAAGCTAAAGAAAAGTTCCGAGAGCATTATAGTGGCTGAAGTCTATCAGAAGATGTAGAAAGTATAAACTAGAAATCCTAATCCTTATGCTAAAGATATTAGTTACTTTACTTCTGAGTAAACATGTAATATTTCTTTTTTGGATTTTTTTAAATAAAATGACAAAATCACAAAAATATACTAGTGTTTCCCTTACTTTATAAACAGAAAAAAACCCTACAAAATCTGCAAGGTTTCAAATCAAAACACCCTTCTATTTTTGCTAGTTATCTTTTGTAACTTCTGACATCAAAATGTTATTCTTCATTATATATTTAATATATTTATAAATAGAAAATAGTTGATATTTTCTCCAAATTTTGCTCTGGAGACATCTCAAGTTTCATATAATTTCTACTGTGTTATCAAATGATTACTATTAAGATAACTGAAAAATTTCCATCAAATGAAGCAAATTATATAATAGCTCAATTTGTTAACATGTTACTCAGACTATGCTTTTGACTAGTAGAATGAAAGAAATCTCAATCCATGTGTACATTTATTTTTTATATTTTTATTGATTTCAGAGAGGAAGGGAGAGGGAGAGAGAGATAGAAACATCAATATGAGAGAGAATCATTGATTGGCTGCCTCCTGAAGGCCCCACACTGAGGATGGAGCCCACAACCTGGGCATGTGTCCTTGTCCGGAATCAAACGTGGGACCCTCAGTCCACAGGCCAACACTCTATCCACTGAACCAAACTAGCTAGGGTCATGTGTACATTTAAATAGACTCAGGTTCATAATGAATTTCTTTTCCTTTTTAAATTATAATGAATTAAAAAAATAAAAAAAACACTGTATCACCTCAGGATGCAGGAGATGTTTAATTCATTATTAAATGCAACTGAAGTATAACTGAGAAAGTTGATTAAGTGTACAGCAAAGTTTATCCCATAAATGATTCAAAAATACAAACCTTTGCATCTAAAATATTGAGAGTTGTTTCAATTTGTTGGATACGAAGAGAAAGGTCTGCCAGCTTCTGGAAAAGACAGAAACAAAAGAATGAAGTCTGATTGAAATAAACTTATGGTTAACAAAGGGCAAATTGGAAAATAATAAAAGCTATGGTTTAAGTATGTAATTTTCTAATATACTACTCTTTCATTTACATGAGTAGGAATAGGAACTAAAGTATCCTATTATTTTCATTAGCATGCTTCACAATTATTTTATAAAACTGTTTCACAGATAAGAAGTTACATTTACAGCCTTATCAAATTCATTATCAGAGCTACAATCAATACTGGGATCAGAATGTAAACTCCTCCCAGGATAGAGTTTCTGTTCACTGTTTTTCCCCAGTGCCCAGGACAGTACTTGATACTTAATAGGAGCCTAATAATTATTTGTTGATGAATGAAGAAATTCTTCACAGAAAACAGTAATAAAAAATTAACACAAGGCAACCTGGAACAGTATCTGCCTTTTGTAAATTACTTGGACATGTAAGTATGTACAATTAGTCCTAAATTCAAACTTTTCAAGTTTGAAAAGAAAAAGGAAATGAAATTAATTGAAAGGTGAGTTCATGTTGAAAAGAATTAAAACACACACACACACACCAGAGTTCTAAAAAAACAAAAGGAATCAATCTACCATCAAATCCCAGAAAAACTAGATCCATAGGCTTACTGTACTCTAGTTACTCTGCACAATTAAATTATCTATATCTATCTATCTATCTATCTATCTATCTATCTATCTACTTACCTACCTATAGATTATCACCACACAAAAGTAACATCATAAACCATGAACCATAAGAACATTTATTTAAAGTGCCCTAATGCTAAACATTATTATATTTAGTGACAGTGCAAGAGCAATTTGCCAGTTTTCTAGTTGGCCAATACACAGCAATTTGACTCTTTAGGATATTATCTCACAAGAAGATTTGGTCATTTTTCCCATATTTAGAAAGAGAGAAAAAGTGAAAGCCACCACAGAGTAGTTAGTGCTTTTTCACTTATTTTTAAGATGAGCATCTTGATATTTTTAAAGATATAATTCACAAATAAAACATCAAAATCTAGTTTTATGGCATTCAAAACTAAGTTTAACTTTGATTTCTAGGATTTGTTCACAGAAGGCTTTTATATAAAGGTAACACAGGCTTATAAAATACTGTATATATGAATTCCTCCCCAAATTATAAGTGTTTTCCTGAAAATCATGAAAAATGACATTTTGGTCAATTTAATCAATCTTTTAATTCTGCAGAAACTTAGCAACTGCAGAAATCCTATAGCAAATTAATGTGCAAACTGAATAATTTCTGACTTTTACATATCATTTGAAATTTCACACCAAATGTATGAAGTAGGAACTATCATGACAATTTTCAGCTGAGAATAAATAGTAAGTCTTCAAACAAGTAAAATAATCTGAGCCCAAATACTGCAATTCCAGGTACTATTTTTTTTTCTAGGTACTTTTTTGAAAGAATTTTACATTGTTTTGAAAGAGCTTTTACACTAATAAAACATGATGCCAGCCCAGCCGGTGTGGTTGAGTGTTGACCTATGAACCAGGAGATCACAGTTCAATAACTGGTCTGGGCACATGACGGGGTTGTGGGCTCCATAACCAGTAGTGTGTGTGCAGGAGGCAGCCGATCAATGATTCTCTCTTATCACTGATGTTCCTATTTCTCTCTCCTTCTTCCTTCCTTCCTTCCTGAAATCAATAAAAATAGACTTTAAAAATACACACACACACAAAAACATGATGCCATAGGTGATGATGCATCAATGCAGATTGTAACAAACCGGTTTTAACAAATCCCCCCCGGTGGTGGGGGATGCTGATTAGCAGGAAAGATTGTGCGTGGAGGTCAGGGGTTAGCAAGTATATGGAAACTCAGTGCTTTCTGCTCAGTGTTTCTGTCAACCTAAAACTGCTTTAAAACATAAATCTTGCCCTAGCTGGTTTGGCTCAGTGGACAGAGCGTTGGCCTGCGGACTGGGGGGTCCCAGGTTCGATTCTGGCCAAGGGCACATGCCTGGGCTGCAGGCTCGATCCCCAGTGGGGGGCGTGCAGGAGGTAGCTGGTCAATAATTCTCTCTCATCATTGATGTTTCTATCTCTCTCTCCCTTTCCCTAAGATCAATAAAATATATATTTAAAAAAACACACAAAAAAAACCAAAAAAAATAACAATAAAAAAAACCATAAATCTTATTAATTAAAAATGATGGAAATTACTGAATATTTCCTAGATAAGATTTTTCTTATTCAAAACTAATAAATAATAAATTCTTTTCTTACTAAGACAAAGGATGCTACTGTGCTATAAACACTGGGATCAAAGTTTTCTGATCAAATTTCCTAAGACAGATGCTGTTTATTTGAAATTATTTAAAAATTGGTATTAAATTCTTTTCAAGGTTAGATCATAATACTAAATTGTCCTTCAATTAATACTCAATGAGTCATATATAAAAATTGGTACTCAATGTTTTCAGGGTTAGATCATAAAACCAAATTGTCCTTCTATGAGTAGCCAGTCAATGATTCATACTAGAGAGCTAAGGATTGAAATACAAGTCTTAGTAAAGAGGAAATGAGAATGAAAATGTTTATTTGGAAAATTACTTGTTGATAAGGAAGATTAAAGAGGCTTGGACAAAAAAGTGATACAGTTGGCCCTCCATACCTATAGGGCCTGCATCCTTGGATTCAAACAACTGAGAACAAAAATATTAAGGAGAAAGTTGTGCCTTGTTGATATTTACTAAGTAGATGGACTACAATGGTTGTCCATTGTAATAGATGTGTCTGTACTAAATATGAACTTTTTTTTTTCTTGTCATTATTCCCTAAATAACACAGCACGACAATTATTTACATAGTGTTTACATTTGTACTAGGTATTTTAAGTAATCTAGAAATGACTTGAAGTATATAGGAGGATGTGTGCAGATTATATGCAAGTGTAACACCATCTATATATATAAAAGCCTAAGCAACAGAATGACCGAACGACCGGTCACTATGACATGCACTGACCACCAGGGTACAGACGCTCAACACAAGAGCTGACGCCTGGTGGTCAGTGCGCTCCCACAGATTACCTCCTGCAGCCCCTCCCCCTGGCTGGCCAACCTCCCGCAGCCCCGATCAGCCTGATCACAGGCCAGGCTCCAGGGATCCCACCTGTGTATGAATTCGTGCACTGGGTCTCTAGTTTTACATAAAGGAGTTGCACATCCCCAAACATTAGGGTCTCTGCAGGTCCTAAAACCAATCTCCCATGGATACTGAAGGATGACTTTACTTTCTAGAGCAATAATTCTCATTTTTTTGGATGCAGATTCGTGTGGTATATTAACTTTTGGCTTTAGCACTCATTTTACCAACTTTCAAGTACTTTATCAAAACCTCTCCAAACCCTACCTGTTTTGGCTCAGTGGATAGAGCACTGGCCTACGGACTAAAGGGTCCCAGGTTTGATTCTGGTCAAGGGCACATGCCGGGCTGTGGACTCAATCCCCAGTAGGGGGTGTGCAGGAGGCAGTTGATCAATGATTCTCATCATTGATTCTATCTCTCCCTCTCCCTTTCTCTCCAAAATCAATAAAAATATATATTAAAATAAAAATCCTCACCAAAATAAAATGATCTTTTTTTAAAAACAAAAAACAATACAAGATCATGTGAATGATTTATTCATACAAGACATGAAAAGACACTAATCTAAACATCAATATACTTTAATTTATAATAACTTATCTAAACATCCTTGATATCTAATCTAATAACAACCAAAATTGTGAAATATAGCAGTCCCCCTGTCTCTGTGGTTTTAGTTACCCAGGTCAACCATGGTCCGAAAATATTAAATGGTACATTCCAGAAACGATTCAAAAGTTTTAAATTGCATGCCATTCTGAATAGCGTGATAGAATCTTGATTTATCACCCACCTATTTCTAAGGTAGTGCATTTCATTAAAGTGCAAAAGAAGATGAGAAGGAAAAATACGGAAGGAGCAAAAATAAAATCCTGTGTTGTTTTTTCAGCTTTGTAAAAATACCTAATTTGCTAAAAGAAAAGCAGTATTTCAAAATAATGGATCTCTTGGTACTTCACACTGGACTGCACACGTCCCAGAAGCCAGAAAGAAGAGCACTTGCTTGTTTTATTAAGCTTCATGGGACACATAAGCCCAGAAGTTATAAAAGTAGTTGTAAACGTGTAGCATTACATAGGGTTTTAAGCAAAACATTATTTGGTTGTAGATTAAGTCCAATGGTGGACTTAAAGTTAGATGTAGAAGATAAGCACTAGAGCCCTAGCCAGTTGGCTCAGTGGATAGATCACTGGCTGTGGACTGAAGGGTCCCGGGTGCGATTCCAGCCAAGGGCAGGAAACTTGGTTGTAGGCTTCTTCCTGGTCTGAGCCCCCTCTGGTTGGGGTTCATGCAGGAAGCAACCAATCAATGTGTTTCTCTTACATCAATATTTCTCTCTTTCCCTTTCTCTCCCACTCTCTCTAAAAATCAATGGAAAAATATCCTTGGGTGAGGATTAAGAAAAAGAAGATAAGCACTATAAAGTTTTTTAGATTATGTGAAAATTCTAAGTACTTCTGCCTATACTTAATATTTTTTTAAAAAAGCATTTTAGAATATTTAAAAATGATTAAAACCTTAGTGTTCTAGGCATGTAACAAGTCTGAGTCAAAATAACACATCCGACTGCTCTGTTTATAGGGTACTTTTGACTTTAAAACTCACTATAAAAGGTTAAATTTCTGCTGAGTCTTATTTGCAATGTGCACAGAACTTGCACTGTGCCCCCTTCCCCCATTTAAATTTGCAGTCTCAGTAAGATTTTGCTGATTAGGGCCAGAATAGAAATGCTTACTGGGGATCTGTGAAGGAAGAAGAGATGACCCTAAGGAACTCTGTAACTCTGATTCAACTACTTTCCTTTCTCTATCTTCTAACTTTTCTCCTACTCTGGTTCCAATCATTAGAGTTACAAAGTAGCCTGATATCCAGAGAGCTTTTCAAAAAATCACTTCTTTCTTTATTAAAGAACTCTAAAAACTAGTATTAGTGATGAAGAGAGCCCCAATAATTTCTTTGAAATTTAATTCCTGGTTGAGTTTAGCAATGAATGAAGTTGTTACAGTTTAGTTCAAACTGGGTTATGTGAAAAACAAAAATAACAACAAAAATGACAGGTTCTCCCCTCTCCCTCAGTTCACTGTTTTGTGAAGGGAAACAGTCATTTGGTTCCTGTTTGAGACTTTAACTAAACAAGGACTAGTGGGAGCTAGTAACAATTTACAATATAATTGGAAAAACCACATCCATCTTAATGTGGGAGAGAAAGTGGCACTTCATGTTTAAATACATATATTACATCTATTAAAAAGACATTGCATCAAATGGACATGGCATAGCAAAAAAAAGAGAATATAGATCTAAACAGTTGTAAGTGTCGGCTGGTGCACTGAAAGGTCATAGGTTTGATTTGGGGCACGTGTGGTAGGCAAATAATCGATGTGTCTCTCTCACATCGATGTATCGATGTTTCTCTCTCTCTCTCTCTCTCTCTCTCTCTCTCTCTCTCTCTCTTTCAAAAAAATCAATGGAATAAATATCCTCAAGTGAGGATTGCTGGAAACTGATTATTTTTATGCTGGAAACTGATTGTTTTTAACCTACTTTGGTTGCTCTGAAAGGTCAGAGCTATGCACCCATTGTTTAAGTTGAAACATTGTTAATTACAGCAAATCTCTATCTGTTAATTACATGTAAAATTCTTCCTTGGAATTTCCTGCCTAAGGATATTGTTGTTTTCTCAGAGACTCAATAAAAGGCTGGTGAGACTCAGGCATCAGTGGGCAATCTACCCTGGTAGAGGAAAGATGCCACGCCTGGTTCCCCAGTTTCCAAACTGATTCTCTTCTAGTCTCTCTCTCTTCATTTTGTGTGCAGCCTCCTTCAGAACTCGAATCCTGAACAGGAACCCTGAACCACGCTGGACGTGCAAGGGATTCAATAGAGGATTACCTAAATAAGTAAATTTTAAAATAGCTATAAAAAGGACACCACAGTCTCACTTGAAAGTGATGTAAACATACCTCTTATTCATTCCAGAAGGTGCAATATACCAGAATAGTGAGATATTTTTGCATTTTTCAGTAACTGGATCAGAGTTGGAATCCCAGCTCTGCTACTTTCTAGCTGTATGTGACAAATTAGAGCAGCCACTGCAGCTATACATATTATGCACTCAAATATATGTTGAAGGAGTGAATGGATGACTAAGCAAATGATTTCAACTTCTCTACATCTTGGTTTCTGTAGTTCTAAAAGAGAGAAAACAGGGCTGGGCTGTGATAATTAATGCCTGCAAAGCACTTAGTACAATGCCTAACACAGAACAAGCACACAATAAATATTACTGTCTTCAGACCAAGCAAACAGATTACATACATATCCAAACTGCTGAAATATGGATTATAAAACATGAGTTACTATCAACTTAGATGATCATCCATTAAGGAGAAAAAGGCAATAAACATTTAAACTTCACGAGTTTTTGGTCTGGTTTTGTGTCTAGAGTTCAAGGAAGAACAAGGGGCTATTAAACAGTCAAAACAGTTGAAGGGAAGTTTAGAGAGAAACAGAAGGAAAGAAAAAAATGGATCATGAGGTTCTGATGATTAATAAGCAATCAATAAACAAGAGATGTTTATTGTATAAATAGCACTCACTCCTTGGTGAAAATTGTGAGGCACTACAAAGTTGAGGGGCTGTCCTTGGCCCCGAGAAGGTCAATCCAGTTGCTTTCATAGGTCTGTTCTGTTGTTGTTTATTTTATTTTTTAACTGGTGATGAGAAACATGGGGATGGAGTATTTGCTCCTTTCTGCTAACAATCCTGGAATAATGTCTCTTCAGATACTTCACCTTACCCTGATATAAAAAAATAAGGGCCTAATCCTTGGCTTACTGCTTTTTAACCAGTCAATGCTATATCCCATTTAGAGAGGCAACAGTGTAAGGTAAACTCAGGGAAGCAAGCATCTAGTCTTTGGGTGATAAAATATATTGAATTGAGCCCCTTAACCTATCAACAATCCTTTCACTTATTTTTGTCTTAGAGAGAAGACAGAAGAGATTTTGATAACCAGACAAAAACAGCAGCTGGAATCTATAAGTGAAAATACTTCTGTCTCCATGCAATTTTTACTAATAACACACCCAACAAAAACTCCACTTGCTAAGGTTATACCTTCTATGAAATACAAGATAGAATGAACAGAATACTGTTTATTTAATCGTCTCACCTGTGAATTATCGAATTTTACCCTTTTCTACTTTTTTAAACCCAATTTCAACCCATGTTTCTCCCCATTCTTCTTTTTCCTTTCTTTTCCTGGCTTTTATCTATTTTGATGATTAATTTATTTTTTATTAAATTTATTGGGGTGACATCGGTTAGTATGACTATTTAGGTTTCAGGTGCGGGTTTCTATGTTATAGTATCTGTACATTGCACTGGGTGCCCACCATACAAAGGCCTACCTTCTCCCTTCACCATACATTAGGCCCCCTTAACCTCCTCCCTCCCTCTTTCTGGCAAGCCTTTATTTTTCAAAGACAGGGATCCCTGGCTCTAGCAACTAATCCTTAATTGGGTACTTAATCTTCACTTCATTTGCAGACAGTATTTTTATTTCCATAACGAGATTTGATGCCAAAGCTATGTTTTAGGCTACCTTCTTAACCATCTTTTTTTGTCAAAGAATGTAAAGCAATTTTAATGCAAACTGAAACAATGTGTACCTAAAAATGTAAATCTTTGGGGTAAGAGAAACAGCCAATTTGAAAACTAAAAACAAACAAAAAACTTTCCACTGTGATGTTTTGGAATTCCTTCTGTTCTCTTTAATCACAGTACGCCTTACTGAACTATGTCCCAAAGGCCTCTAGAAAACTCAGCAGGGAGAGGGGGTACAGGATGGATGGGACAGAATCAAAGAGGACTTCAAGTTTGTTAGCGTAATAACTGAGCGACCAGGTCATGATATGTGAACAGACTGTAACTCTCGTTTTATTCATTTGCTGCCTTCAAAAGTGCAACGTTATTTCTTGGCTGCTCACGAAACCGGATCCCAGGACCTACCTCCTCACAGACTGTCGAGAAGCGGTTGAGGAACTGTACAGTGTGCACCACAAACTGGTTTAGAAATGCCACCGTCCTTTTCTGTTGAATAGCTGGCACCTGCGTTGTGCGAAAGAAAGACGTGATTCGTACAGGAGGCACGTGCACTGTGCAATCCCTGTGATGCTAGCGTCTCGCCGTGCGGTATGAACCCCCTGAAGTCCTCTGAGCAGCCCTTGACTCGCTCTCCTGCCCCGTGGCGGTGGGCATCCCAGGATGGCAGAGGCTACCGGAAAGTTTCACTATGGGCTCTGGATTCACAAGGACCAACTTGCCGGCGAGGACCACACACAGAAACACACAAAACACCTGGGGACCGAATACTAGAGGTCACAACTGGCTCGTGTCGCCAGGGAGTCACCCTGGAGCAAGCAGCCTCGTGACGCGGGCAGCGAAGGCTGGGAGAGGCACGCTAACCCCTTGCACAGCTCGGGAGGGGCCCCTTCCGAGGGTGAACAGTGGGACTCTCCCACCCGAGGACGCAGAAGAGCGACCTGCGGTCAAGGACAGGGTGAGGCAAGGGAGATGGGGTCTCCCGGAAAATCGGGCGTCCCTGCACCATCCGCCTCCCAGGTCACCGGAAGTCCAACTCCTTCTTTTACAAACCTTGGTCAGGTCAATGCCTGACCCCATGAGAGGAAGCCCGTCCTCATCCATCTCCTCAGCGGGCGGGGGACCCAGGCGTCACCCACAAACCCTGCCTGATGGGGTCCATCCAACCCCGCAATAGTGTTAGAACGTCTCCCCAAGCCCCCGCCTCCCGGGCCCTTCCTTCCGGGAGGAAACGCCTTGGCACGCCAATCAGTCAGCGGTTCTCGGAGAGCCCGCCCCCTCGCCTGGCATTCTGGGATTGGTAGTTCTAGTTCTGGATTGGAACGTCAGTCGGGGGCTGCGTGAGATGCAGCTAGGCTGTGGTTCTAGAAAAACCTTAACAACGTGGCAAAAAGGAAAAGTAAAAAATTGCGTCCCTTTGAGTTATCCCTGCCTAGTCCTGTTATCTAAGTAACTCATTTGTTAATCAAATAGTCACTTGTTATCAAGGGAAAATAGCATTCATTGTTGGCTTTGTCAGGAAACCATTATAGAGGCAGCTGCACCCCGTTCCAAGAGTGGCTCCAAGTTCCTTTACTTGAGCACACAGCATTTCAGCATCAATGCACCACAGGTTTGAACTAAAAGCGCATCTGGGCTTTATTTCAAGTATTTTGTGCATCCATTAGCAAGATATGTCCTAGGGTATCCAAAACCCTAAGCTCCTAAGGGTGTTATCATAAAACTGGACGTAATTATTTAGACCCTGGTAAACAAAATACAGTATGCATGTATTAAATTTTGAGACTGAGAAAGCTCAAAATGTTTTTCATATAAATTAATGGTAATTGCTACTTCGTTTCACACCATTTCAGCCTATGAACGCTCTACTTTTGGACAGAGAAGGAAACTTGCAGCAGGCTAGGGATTGGTTGATCTGCATATAAAAACATGCTTCCAAGTAAGTTGTTTTATTACCTTTAGACATCAGTTAGCCACAAATGTCAGAGCTTCAAAAATACAGAAAGTAGCCCTAGCCAGTTTGGTCCAGTGGATGGAGTGTCGGCCTATGCACTAAAGGGTTCTGGGTTTGATTCCTGTCAAGGGCACATACTTGGGTTGCAGGCTCCATCCCAGAAGGCGTGTAGGAGGGAGCTGATTGGTGATTCTCATCATTGATGTTTCTCTTTCTCACCCTTCCTCTCTGAAGCCAATAAAAATACTTTTAAAAAAGAATACAGAAAATAAATATCCTATATAATAAAAGCCTAATATGCTAAGTATCTGGTCTGTTCAACCAAAGTGTAATATGCTAATGAAATGCTAAGGGCATTCAACTGCTTGCTATGATGTCTTCTGGTAGGTTAGCTTGCTGCTGGGGTCTGGCCTATCTGAACTGAGTGAATGGGCCAGACACGCCCTGGAGCCTTCCTGTGCTCCCTCCTGGCTAGCCAACTTCCTGCATCCCTCCACAGCCTGGCCTGCACCCTCTAGCAATCTGGGACTCCTCTGGGCATGTCAGAGAGCCGGTTTCGGCCTGAACCTGCAGGTCAGGCCGAGGGATGCCACTGGTGCACAAATTCATGTGCAAGGCCTCTAGTAGTCAATATAATGAGACCTGTAATGGATGCTTAAAAGTAAGGTGACCAGACGTCCCACTTTTGGTGGCACAGTCCCGATTTTTAACAATTTGTCCCGCGTCCCGTGTGTTTTAAAAAAGTCCCAGTTACTCTTTGTAATATTTGAAGTAATAATAAAAAAAAAGGGGGAAAAAAAGAAAAAAGAAAAGAAAGACCCACCCCTTACCCCGATCAATGGTGTACTGCTTTAAATCTGGTCACCTTACTTAAAAGACAAATGCAAAATCTAAGAAAACACATAACACTCGCCTTGCATATGTGGACTTTCTGGTAATGAGTTCAGTAACGTACCTCTCTCCTGATTCTAGGGTCTCAATGCAGTTTCTCAAGAGGTGAGCACAAGGGAAGGAGTAACTGCCTGGCTACATAAGAGGCAGAGGGCATTTGGGAGAACTCATCATTCCCCATCCAGATTCTCCATCAGTCCTGTTTCAGTGACCCCTGAAAGACTCCACCCTCCCTTCAGAACTAATGTCCCAAGAAATCCAAGAGTGTTAATTTTCCTGCCTTAGATGATGCCATTTCTCTTTTAATCCTTATACCAAGTTTGCTTTCATCACTCATTTGATACCTTGTACATGCTACCTTTATCTTGTTGTGACCATGTGGTATTGCCAACTTCTTTGTAATTTCTTTAAATTCCCTAACATTATATAGCCATGCTAGTTAGTAGCTGCCTATTTTTAAGTTAAGGACTTATTAAGCAAGTGAAAAATTTATCATAGGGAACAGAGTAAAGAAAAAAGTATAGGATAAACTGTCACAGTCACTCTTATTAGAAGTAACCATTGCCATTTTAATAGAGCCAAGTTATTTTACCTTGAATTCATGTCAGATTTGTCCCCCATTGGTGGGAGTATGAATGAGGTAGGTTTGTCGTAAGTCTTTGCTTGGGTTTATATACTCTACTAGAGACCCGGTGCACAATGGCCTGTGCCCTCTTGCAGTCTGGGACCCCTCGGGGGATGTCCACCTGCTGGCATGCCTGGCCAGCCTGGGTGAGGGGCTGATGGTTGTTTGCAGGCTGGCCAAGCCCCCAGTGGGAACCCTCACCCCATGGGGGTGTGGCCAGCCTGGGTGAGGGGCTGAGAATCGTTTTCAGGCCGCCCACAGTCCCTTCAGGGTTTGGGTCCCTACTGGGGTGCCGCCATCTTGAGTTAATTTGCATATATGCTGATTGGTTGGTGGGCGTGACTTGTGGGTGTAACAGAGGGTCAATTTGCATATTACTCTTTTACTAGATAACTTTATATACTCTATACTTTATATACTCTGAACAGAACAACCCTCTCCATATATTAAAAAATAATTTGCAGCAAATGATGCCACTATCAGCTGCTTTTAATTAACCTCCTCTGGCTGTTTCAGTAAATGACTCAGCACCTGGACTTCTTAAAGTGGTCAGGTTTTTTTGAATCACAACCACATAAAATCACTTAACACTGCTCTGGAAGTTCAACATCAATATTTGGTCCTGTAGCCTTGTTTCTAGAGTCCAAAATGATCATGCTAGAACCTTTGCTATTACCCTTTTAAAAAATGGGCCAGGAGGTGTGAGCCAGTCAGTCTAGGAAAGTGGTTCACAATATTTTCCAGTATGTTAAGCCCTTCACAGAAAAAAAAATTTTTTTTTTTTTTGAGGATCCCTAGATGATTGTGGTTGGATATTTAATATTCACTGAGCAAACACATACATTGTTGGGGATTTAAAATGGGAACATTAAATGGAAATGGTGAACTGTATTGGGAAATCCATCTTGAAAAGCCTGAATTTTTAATTCAAAGATAGTATTTCATGTCCTTTTATTTTCCAGGCTAGGTCCTACTAGTTTTCCTACAATACATCCTGCCTTAAAAAGTCTTGCCTCTTCTGTCACATAGGCAGGAATGGTTAACAGATTCTGGCTTTAACCTCTAACTCCAGAGCCAAACCTGGGGTCACATAATAGATACCCATATGACAGGCACACCTCATATATCTGAGAACTCTTTAACTCTCTCAAAATTTCTGAATGAGATCTTCAAAACCCACTCTCTCTGAATTGGAGGGAAGGGTTCTCTGGCACATTCATTTTTCCTCCATTAATGGTGTTTGGGAGGAAGAAGAGGCAGTTGGCAGGATGCCTGACATCAATGTCTGCTAGGATCATGTAGGGAAGGTGGATTTTGGAGCTGGCTATATTATCTCCAGGAAATCGTAGCTTCAAAGGAAAAAGAGGATTTCGGTAGTGGTAAGATGTGTACAACATTGAGAAACCCTTGCTATAATTCCACATTCTCCCAATTATTTTCTCTCAATAGGGAGGAAGCAATGACCTAGGGTCTTGTAAAGATCATACATACATGTGAACACATCTTATTGTGGCAGGTGAGTGGAATGATGGGGAAAGGAATAGGTCGAAATGAAAGCACTGCAGAATGGCTCCATGGTCTTGGGAGTTAAAGTATTTGTGGGGTAAGATCTCTGATGCAGCTGTATATACCACAATCAGGTACCAGGGAAATCTCACTAGAACTCCACAGATTTCCACGATGGATGTGTGCACAGATGTTCTACTTGGTACAAGCTCTTGGGAGAGAGAGGCATTGTTAGGCATTCACAACACAGCTTGAGGCTTCAGTGTCCAACTCTTAGGAGAACCAACTCTACAGAACATTTGGCAAACTATTTAAGATTCTAGAGAGTCTAAATATTAATGAAAAGAATTTTTATTTATAGGCTAGAAACCAAAGTGAGTTCTTATAATTACAATAAAATCTATTTGTAATAAACACCCAGTTTTCATTAGTACTAGTGGAAGAATTAACAATTAGCAAGGAAACATTAAATTAAGAAAAGATGTAGAAAGTTCTTTAAAGAATATCTTATATTGGTCTAGTTTAAACTTAATGTTAATGAAGAAAGTCATTTCTAACAGTTATAGTCTAAGTAAAAATGAATCCAAATGAACTAAGCTGTTTAGACAGTCTATCTTCCTTATCTCTATGGTATAATTTATCACTAGTTGCTTCTGGCTTACTTTAGGGGTTAGTTGTCTGGGCCTTATTTCATTTATACACTGTCTCAAAAATAGAGATTTCCTAAAACAGTATTAGAAAGCTCTTACTAGAGATTGTTGCAGAGATTAACCTTAATTTCAGCCATAGTCTAATCTTGTCTGGATTTGGCTCAGTGATAGGACACCAACTGTGTTTATAAAAAAGATAAAAGTTTTGTGTTTAACCATCATTAGAAACAAAGAGACCAGCAACATTCATTGCCTTTTATTACAGAGGAAGAAAATAGTTACTCAATATAGCACTAAAAATGTCATTGGTAGAAATGCTTATTTCATATATCTTTAAATCTATTGGGTTTCTCAAATTGCTTGCAAAGGCTGAGAAACCTCATGGCCTCCCCTTTAACTTACCATTGTTCAAATGAATTTTATGTTTATATACTGATGAGTGTTTCAAGTCCCTAGGAAGAGTATTCTGCTGGAGGCAAAGACCAACAAGTAGTTAGCAAAATAAATGGGAAAGGTCCATCAGGAGGCTGATGAGCCTTGGGCTTTAGCAAGGGCTAAAAGCTATGCACTGATTCTTCTGTCGAGACAATGCTGGCTCAGGGCAATCTCCTAACCTGATAATTTTTTACTGTTTACCAAACCTTACCTTTGCTATGTGTTTGCTTTGCTAAAGGGCAAATGTATATTCCAGTAAATAAAAAGCTATGAGTCCAGAGATTCAAGGAGCCACTCCACTAGAGGGTGAGGCCTCCACCTGGCTTTCTTTCCCCCATGCCTTCTAAATTTATGTTTCTTACCTAGTATATCTATTTGCACATAGTCCCTTCTACAGATTCTGAATCCTTGCTGCAAAAGGTTGTGGCAATGTTCTTTAAAAATTAGTGGAGAAGGTAAATAGCTATATAACAAAGACATAAATTAAACAGAAATAAGCTGATCCAGGGAAATTTCCAGGCAAATGTAACTTGATCCTACATATGGGCCACAATTGTTTTCGCTAAGGTAGTTCAAAGAACAGCTGAAAAGGGCAGAAAGATTCAATGCTTTTGTATTCCCCATGAAATCTGTGTCCCTGCATGAGGCAAAAGAAGTTGGTTATGTTGAGAATGAGTAATGGATAGATATGTCATCCAATGATTATTCCTTTTCTCTTCTGTGAAATGAGAGCCTCAAAGCCGATATCCTAATTATTTGGTTGTATTATTGAGATTAATTAACAGATGGTTGCTACACATTTCAAGTTATTATGTTAATAATAACAAAAGAAAAGAACCTATGTTTTAAAGGGCATATTTCTTTAAATGTATAATTATAAATGCATGTTAGCTGTTTTGAAAATCTTTTCAATGCCTCTTAAAATAAACGTTGTTGAATGAGCAAGGTGTTAGATTAAAGAAACAGAGTGTTCTCTCTGTCCCTGCTGCTGAGCACACTGATAGCTTGATAATGATATGCTGGAACGGAATGCTGCTGCTGAGGACTTGACCAGTCGCCTAAGGAGTATGTGGAAATGGACCATAAGAATGGTCATATTTACTTTGCAAATTTTACTTGGGTTCAGAACTAAGGTTATTACTGGTATGGCATAAAGTTGGGTTAAATTGAGTTTAACTTTTTGAGCTACAGAAAAACATGGGGGATAATCTGGACCAAATACTTTTTCTCTCCTCAGAAATTAGTTTTGGACACAGTACTGTCTCATAACTTCCCAATCAGCATTTCTGGGATAATGTCAGATTTTGGACAATTACAAAAAACCAGACACAAATGTGCAAACCAGATTTCGATTTCTTCTCCACTGACGTGAGATTTAAAACAGTAACAGGAACATTTCTAAGTCAGCGTCATTATGTAGTCGCAAATTACCAAAGTAAGAAACAAATTGGAGTGCATGGTTGTGCGATTTTGTGTTCTGGCATGGGAGAGACACTGAAATATCCACAATGCACAAGCCAAATCAAAAAAAATAAAAGGGGTTATGAGTCCATCGTTTTAAAAGTGTATGATTTAGTTCTGACATCTTGGAGATTTGTGATATTCTGACTTTTGCTTCACAGTCCTTTAGGACACAAGTACAACTTTTTTTTTCCTTTTCACAATGTTTCTAAGTGAAGCAACCCTGAGGAAAACTTAATTTCAACAAGAGAAAAACCATCTTAGACGTATTTATAAACATGGAATAACTAAAATTAAGTGACACACACACACATACACACACACACAATTGGCTTTTATGTTATTTACCAGGAATTAGATGTGATGACCAATAACTAATCCAAAATCATACATTTCTTCTTGCCTTAGTCTAATTTAAACATGCTTTACTAAGAACAAAGTTTACTAAGGGAAAAAAAGATCATCACACCATTGAAAGATGTGTACATACTAATGTTTAACAACAAAGTCGAAACTGGAAAATGGTTGCAATATTCTCTATGTAAGATGTTTTAAAAAACAAAAAGGTTACAGTTCTGTCCTTAGTAGGTAAAATGTATATACCACTTCTGGAACCTGGCGGTAAAGGCATACCTCTCATTTCTCACAGCATCATATTAATTTACAAATGGAACACAGCCGGCCTCTCTTTGGTGTAACCGCATTTACAGGACCACTATGACTTATCTTTCCCCTAGCAAAGGGTAGTCCTACTGGAAATTTCATCTGACGATGTTTACATTTGGATAAGACCTTATTCTGGAGAATCCATATTCCAGATAACAGGCCCAACATAACTCACCTCTCTAATCTCCATCCCTAAACATAACCAACTCAATTCCTAAGCCACCTTTTCTAAGTATAAGATGATTTTCAACTACACTGGCCCATTTATTATTTTAGGATGTATCCCTTAATTTTTGTTAAATATTCTGAAATGAAAAATTCTTATAAAATTTTTAGCCTATCCTGATGCTTTTAATGTTCTCTGTCTCATCACAGAGACTGTTACTGGGAACCATGTCAAAATTCACTGCATTTTCCTTTGTAAGTTCAAAACCTGCTTGCTTATAAGGGGTAGAGAAAACTATTTCTATTATTTGGTATCAATATTTTACTGTATTAAATAATTGACATGGAAATTGCTATGCTATGTAATTTTTCATCTGTACTTTAAAGTATATAACAGTTCATACCAAACATCTACATGATTACACACTGACATTTTTTAAATACCTGTAACATTTCCCTATCAAAAGATAATTATCTTGATTCCATAATACACTATAAGAAATCATATAAATAGAGAACTTGAGTAAAAATATTTATTAGCATTAAAATAAACTTTCTATTATCAAAAAATAAGAACTATACATCTCGGAAATCATTACTTGTTAAGTACTTTTATTCGCCTTTACTCAATCCTCACAGTAACTTCACGGGACACTGATTCCTGTCTCTACTTTATAGGATGAAACGTAGCTTCAACTCACAGGTATGCAGAGTTTGTAGGAATTTATTTAATTCCTTAATGACCGAAGGCCAAATCCCAGGCTTACACTCTTCTAATTACATCACAGTGTGTCACAAAAACACGGTGAATGCCTTACATAATACTGACTTCAATTTTGAGATGGTGAATACAGTTCTTTTGCCACTAGATGTCATCTCAAAAACACTTAAATTACTAGAGGATGGTGAAAATTCATAAAAGGCAAAAGCTGTTAAAAATGATGTTATTTTTCAATTTAAGATTTATCCTATATGCCAGATGGTCTAAGAATGTGGAGATGTATAGTCAAAAGGAATTTGCATATAATAAACAGGGTTGAATAACATAATCGGTCACATTTTTAAGAAATTAATCTTTTTAATATTAAATTAAATAATAACCTTTAATAATTCCTGAAAAAGTCTTAAGATCCCTACATATAACAGACTGCTAAGAAAATAAGTGCATGCATGCATACATGCACACACATAAACACACACACACTCAACAACTTCCAGAGTAACACTGAAAAGAGATCCTTTTTTCCTTTTGTAAATACTGGTCCCTGAGAATTAGAAAAGTAGCATATATTTAAAGTACTGAGGATAGGATATCCTTTGGATAATCCTGTGATAAAATCAAAAGCATTGTTTCCCTAGTCATTTTTTTCCCGGAATTGCTGAGTCAATTATATTCTTAAGAGTTGATTAAAACATACACATACATATACATACACACACACAACAGAGTAGAAAAAATTTTTTTTCAAACAATTAATATTTTATTTAACAAAAACAACTGGGATATTTCTAGAGCTTATAGTATATTTAATATAAAAATAAGGAATTCTCAAAAATGCAAAACTTATAGATCCAAGCTAGACAGGAATTTATTTCACATTTCAGTTACCCAAAACAACAGCTTGTGGTCGCCTCCAACTGCACATAGTGGGAGAGTTCTATGCCAGGAAAGGCCAGATCCAATGACTACTGAACCAAGGAGGATGGGCTATAAAATAAGGGAAGAATTAAAGAAGCTTACTAAATCATCAAAGTTAGTAAGTAAAAACTACCCTTCAAAAATAAAACATACATTAATATGTTGCCTTTATTTATAGCAAAATTAAAAAATATGCTTCCTCACAGGTGAAATATGAATTATTTGCTTACAGTTGGCTGGAAGGAAGGATATAAATAATCTATGAATTACTGGTACAACTCAGAGTCAAATATTTTTGCACACTAAACAAACCAAGGAAGCAAAATTATTATATTTAAATGAAGGACAGTCATGGCCAGTGTGACTCAGTGCTTAGAGTATTGGGTTTGATTCCCAGTCAAGGGTATACACCTTGGTTGTAGGTTCGATCCTCAGCCCCAGCTGGGGTGTGGGCAGGAAGCAATGGATCAATATGTTTCACATCGATTCAATGATGTTTCTCTCTCTCTCTCTCTCTCTCTCTCTCTCTCTCTCTCTCTCTCTCTCTTCCACCCTCCCCACCTTTTCTCCCTTCCACTCTTTCTAAAAATCAATGAAAAAAGTATCCTCAGGTGAGGATTAAAAAAATAAATCAAGGAGAATATATAACAGAATAAAATGCTTATATGTATATAGACAAAACATCTATTACCACTAGTGATTTAAATATCAAAAAATGCTGTCTCTTTCCAATTAAAGCAGGTGACATTCATGAGTATCTTTAGATACACATTACAAATTTGGGGGCTATAAATGGAAAAGTAAAAAACAAAATAAAAACCCACATGCCACAAAACATCTCTACATTACCTGAGGATGTCCTAAATGATGAATTTGAAACTGGCTTGCCATTTTGCCGGGATAACCAGTGGTTGCGAACAAATTTTCATTAATTGTGGACCACCTAAGGAAATAAAGGGTAAAAATAATTTTAGCATTTTACAGTATAATTATATAGACTTTTCTAAAACAGGTTATGTTTTTTGTTGTTGCACAAAACAATAATTTTATAACCCTGAATTTGCTAGTGGGGCTTTAAAATTACACTAGAAATTCCAGGGAAGTTCACTGTATTTTCTCATTCTGTAAATATTTATTAAGTGCTTATTGTGTGCCACTTTGTTATGTTCCAAAGTCACACAGGTTAGCAGTTCCTTTTTTATAACCAAAGGGCTAACAATATGGTAGGGGATATCAACAAGGTATCAGACTGATATAAAGTATAAAATATTTCACAGAAATTAACATTTAATGTTCTTATTGACATTTGTTATGAAATAGTGATAAAGTCACAAATTTAAATTTCTGGAGATGATACAAACACCTAGAATATTTAGATATTGAAATATTTAAGATTTAAGACATCCTACACATTAGAATATAATGAATCAATGAATCGATGAACGTTAATGGAGCTCCAGCAACTTGCCCACCACTTTAATAAATAGGGAAGATATGAGAAAAAAAGAAAAGAGTTCCTGACCAAAAAACCAACAAACGTTTGTGGCAGATATTAGCTGCTTGTCCGACAGCCCTTCAGACCTTGCTAACTGAACCCCAGCTACCTCTTGACAGTGTATCCAACACTAAGATATGAGACACAAATGGTTTGAGGCAAGATAGCTCTTCCCAATGAAAAGGGAGTACTCTTCCTCTCCCCTTACTGTGGCCAATGAGGAGGCTATGATGCCTGGAACAATGGAGATCATCTTGTGACTGTGAAACAACAAGTCCAAAGCCTTGCCATGGAGGGTGGCAGAGGGAAAGGTCTGAACTCTTGATGATGTTGCTGAGCCACTAAACCAATCTGGACACTGACTTCTCCAGATTTCTTGCCAAGTATCATATACTATGTGCTTACATCTCTGAAATCAGGATGCATCTCACCATCTATGACAATTTTACATTTAGTTCACTGTAATCTTAGATTTGATGTCATATACATGTAATACATGTTCTTTTGGTTTTAGTCTCAGTCAGTAAATTTTCCTATTACTTGAAAATGAAAGAGCCCAAACAACTGTACTATACAATGAAATACTATGCAAAAAGGAATGAAAAACAAGGTAGATATGAATGTTAATTTAAGCAAAAAAAAGAGAAAGTTGCAGATAATGTCTACTATGTTCTCATTTAGCACAAAAATGAAATTTATATGGAAAAATATGGTTCCACCTACATTTTATAGCTTGATCAGTACAAAAAATAAGGAAATATATACTCCAGATTGTGGGGATGGTATTCATACAGTGGCAATGTGTCTTATAAAATTGAAAAATCACTCCCTTGATGAGAGAAACCAAGATGGCGGCATAGGTAAACACCGGAATTGCTGCTGGGCACAACTATTTTAAAACCAAAATGAAAAGAAAAAACGGACACCACCCAGACCCACAGGAAGGCTGACTGAATGGAAATTCTACAACTAGAAAGAGACTGAGATGCAGAGGAGGTGTGGAAATAAAGTGCAGAGGTATGGAGGAGGGGGCTCGCAGAAAGGGCTGGAAGCACTTTGTACCGGAGGGAGGCACAAGCTCCTGATGGCTCTGAGTTCCAGTTCTGGGCGAGTTTCTGGGGACTCAGAATCATACGGGGAGGACCTGGACTGTCTGGCACAGTCTAGCACCAGAAGGAAGTCCAGAGCGGCTTGAGACCTGGTGCCTCTTAGGGCAGGGTTAAGAATTGGCCATGCCTGGTTGCTCTGCCCTGTAGACTCCCCGAGACCCCACCCCACCCAAGCTGCGTGCAGAGGCTTTTGCATATAAAAGGCTGGGAAGTCCCAGGCAGAAGCTAAAATAGGACCTCCTTAGAGTTCCAAGAGACTGTGTACCCAGTGGTCAGAGTGGGACCACCCAGTCTACAATTCCTCAGACTCATAAGGGACGCACTCAGGGGGCAGACTTAGTGAGCACCAAAGCCCCACTGAAGCAAGTCTTGCCCCATAAGAGTGTCTCCAGCATAGAAGTTCTCCCACCATAGACACAGCTGATTAAAGCCACTCTGTCAACGCAGTGAAGCAGCCAAAATGCGGAGACAAAGAAACAGGTCACAAATGACAGAAATGGGGAAAAGCACACGACTAGATATACAGTTCAAAATCATGGTTATAAGGCTTTTCAAGAATATTCTAAAGACTGCTGATAAATTTAGTGAGACCCTCAAGCATATGAAAAAGGACCAGCTAGGAATTAAGCATACACTGACTGAAATAAAGAATAATATACAGAGATCCAACAGGAGACTAGAGGATAGCAAGAATCAAGTCAAAGATTTGAAATATGAAGAAGCAAAAACCACCCAGCCAGAAAAGCAAAAAGAAAAAAGAATCCAAAAAATATGAAGATAGTGTAAGGAGTCTCTGGGACAACTTCAAGCGTACTAACATCAGAATTATAGGGGTGCCAGAAGAAGAGAGAGAGCAAGATATTGAAAACCTATTTGAAGAAATAATGACAGAAAACTTCCCCTACCTGGTGAAAGAGATGGAAATGCAAGTCCAGGAAGCACAGAGAAACCCAAACAAAAGGAATCCAAGGAGAACCACACCAAGACACATCATAATTGAAATGCCAAGGGCAAAAGACAAGGAGAGAATCTTAAAAGCAGCAAGAGAAAAGTAGTCAGTTACCTACAAGAGGGCACACATACGACTGTCAGCTGATTTCTCAACAGAAACTTTGCAGGCCAGAAGGGAGTGGCAAGAAATATACAAAATGATGAAAAGCAAGAACCTACAACCACGATTACTTTACCCAGCAAAGCTATCATTCAGAATTGAAGGTCAGACAAAGAGCTTCACAGACAAGAAAAAGGAGTTCATCACCACCCAACCAGTATTATATGAAATGCTGAAAGTATCCTTTGAGAAGTCCTAGGAAGAAGAAAAAGTAAAGATAAAAATTATGAACAACAAATACATATCTATCAACAAGTCAACCTAAAAATCAAGTGAATAAAAAAAAATCTGATTAATAGTATGGAATCGGGGCATAGAAAGGGAGTGGAATGACAATTCACAGGGGGAAAGAACTGTTGGGGGTGTGGGAAGAGACTGGACAAAAATCGTATGGATGACAGTGGCGGGGGGGATAAGGGCAGAGGGTGGGGTGGGAACTGGGAGGAGGGAAGCTATGGGGGGAAAAAAGAGAAATAACTGTAATAATATGAACAATAAAGATTAAAAAAAAAAGAAAGAAAAATCACTCCCTTGCCTAAACCAAAAGACAAGAGCAAAAACTTAGTTAAGAAAGCACAATAGCCATTTATAAAATTATCAGAGAAAAAAAGACAACACCCCCAAACAAGCAAACATAAACCCAGAGCAAAAAAGAGGATTGGGAAAGTATTCCAGATGGTGGCACTGTATAAACAAAGTAACCAGACTCAAAAAATAAAGTTATAACTCCAACAAAAGTGGTATACTACCTAAATATGCAGGCTCGATCCATGTGGACAGGTCTCTTCACTTGAGGGTAACTAAAAGACAGTATTTTGGATTTTATGAATTATGTACTGGTCTTAAGTAGAACTTAAATTACAGTTTTAAAAGTATTTTCTTAAATTAAAAAATATATTTCTATTGATTTCAGAGAGATAGGGAGAGGGAAAAATAGAAACATCAATGATGAGAGAGAATCACAGATTGGCTGCCTCCTGCACGCCCCTTACTGGGGTTCCAGCCCACAACACAGGCATGTGTGCTGATTGGGAATCCAGCGATGATCTCCTGGTTCATAGGTCAATGTTCAACCACTGAGCAACACTGGCTGGGAGGTATTTTCTTTTTAAAAAACACAATGGCCAAGTCCTAGCCAGTTTGGCTAAGTGGTTAGAGCACAGATCTGTGGACTGAAGGGTCCCAGGTTTGATTCTGGTCAAGGGCACATACCTTGGTTGCAGGCTCCTCCCCAGCCAGGCTGGGTTGGGGCTCGTACAAGAGGCAACCAATCAATGTGTTTCTCCACACTGATGTTTCTCTCTGTCTTTCCTTCTTTCTTCCACTCTCCCTAAAAATCAATGGAAAAATATCCTCGGCTGAGGATTAAAAATAAATAAATAAATAAATAAATAAATAAATAAATAAATAATAAAAAAGATATCTTGTTTAAAAACAAAACAAAACAAAACAAAACACCACAATGGCCAATATACTTAAACTGTGACAAAATTCCAAATAAGCATAGAATTAAAATATATGAAATATGAAAAAGACATAAGCATGATGCAGAACCATCATAACACACGGTGAACATCATTCAACAGGGTGTTTGTTTTAATGTAAGTAAACAATATTCAAAGATTTCTTCCTTAAACTGCTCTTCCTGGGTTGCGCTCAAGTGAATTTGCAAAGCACCAATGCCCATCTGTTATCTAAACTCATAGCTCTGACCCTTTCAAAATAGACTTGCCTTAGCTCAACAGTCAGGACCAGTGATATAAAAATGGCTCAGTGGATCATTAACAACAGTGACTGATTTTTGTAAGCAATAAATGAACTAAGAAAGTACCTGGATCGAGTAATATCCCAAATTAACCAATCATTCCCTGCAACAGCTCCAACCTTGAAGGTGTTTTTTAAACACCAGTGTGCTGACATTAATGGGATCTGTTCTGATTCAAGAGATAAAATAGCCTGTTGGGACATGAGATCATAAAATCGGATTGTTCCATTCTTCTCTGCAACCATCAGCTGTAAGACAGAAAAATAAAGAAAATTCAACAACTTCATTCATCAAATTTGAGAAGCAGGCAGAGATTCAATTTATGTAAAATTCAAACATCTGCATATATGCATTAAAAATGGAACATCAAATGCAAAGGATGCTTAAGGAACTTGCATTGGCTCTAAACAACTGAAGGATTAACTTTAAGATGAATGTGGTACCTTCTTAGATTCTAGGAAACAATAAAACAGAGTGATGCCCAAGAGAAGATACTGGCAAATAAGACAACTCTTGTTGAATGGCTCCCATTTTCTCAATGAAGTAAGAGTTAAGGCCAAATGATACTTTTAGAATTTTAGAAAGTTCTATTTTGAATGGGTATTGATTACCACTGCAGTTAGATCAGATACTTTGTTTATACACCATGGCTCACAAGCATGGATTTAACTTTTTGTTTTTAAACAAATATTGCTACTAGGCAATCTGGGCATCAGTTTTTAGACCTTAATTTAACAAAGAGCAGGAAAAGTGTCTTCTGAATGAAGGTCATTTAGAGATGATGGCTGTCAAATAAAAACTTAATTATACAGAACTTTTAAGGTATAGTTTTCTAGAATAAATGTATTTGTCACAAATACATTTGTCTCTGAGGTGGAAAAAAGTCATTGATTTTTCTTTTTTATGTGTGCAAGTATTACACATGGACATATCTTTTTACCTTGATAAAAGAAAACTAAGTTATAAATAACAACCTTAAAAGATTCCTCAGGATGCCAGCACACACTCATTCCAGGGGAATTAAGAGCAAAATGAGATGTCTGTACTCCATCCAAGTTCCAAATCCTAAGAAAAGAAAAGCAGTATAACTTAAAATATTTTTGATACATCACTACTAAAAAAATACAACGTCCATGAATTTATTCAAAGCCATTAGCTAAAGATTACAAGGTAGACATTTGTACTTAAAGTATACCTTTCAAGGAAAATGATAATATAATTTATTTAGAAATTTGTGAAAGTAGTATAAAGAATTTAACTTTTACCATACTGAATTACAGAAAAACAGTCACATCCATTTTCTCAGTAATTAATTTAACACCGTAACACCTGTAACCAAATTATTCATATACTCCTTATTTTGTGAGCAAAATCTTAAACTAATCACGTTGCATTCCTGCATCAGTAGTTATTTCATTTAACAATAATTTCTACAAAGGGTATCTCACTCTTTCCAACCTCTCTGCCCTTCTTCCCCCCACCCCCAACACACATACACCCAGTGGTTCCCATTTTCAAAATAATTTTTAAAGACGTTAGTATGAGGTGATGTGAATTAAGGGAGATAAATAATTTTCCATGGCTGCTTATTCCTTCTGCTTTGGGTTTCCATGTCAGGAACCAATTACTATCTTATGTTTTTTGATCAGGCCTACTTCCCCAATTCTTTCTCAAAGGTGGCCTTGATTGATAGTTACCTCATTAAAGGTGAGTTGAAGGGAAAAAAAACCTGGTTCCTCCCCCTCTCTTTTCAATTTTTCCAAATCCATAGCAACAAGAACCAAGCTAATCACTGACAATCACCAACTATTTCAATTTCTTTCCTATCCTGAGTGGAGATCAAAACTCAGAAGTCTCACGTTGTTGTGAAAAGTGCTATCCCCAACCCAGACTGATAGTTTTCCAGCTCATTCTTCACACTCAGCCACTATTATGTCTCACTGGTACAGAGTGTGGCATAGAGTTAGCATAGCAGGAGACAGAAATTGGTGGGTGGTTGGCAAAGTGTCCACAGAATTCTGGTCCTTAAGAATTGAACTCACTAATTATAATGCCTTGGACTTTTCTTTCTGGGTTTTAGAGTTCACACTTCATTAGGAACCATAAATAATTTCAATGAACTTAAAGAATATATCTTTAAAATCTAGGCAAAAGTGTATTTCAATGAAAGAGGACATTATTTATCAAACAATGTTACTATACTATACCAAACCACTTTTCTTCCTCAGAGAAATTATAGGTTCTCCAATCTTGAGATATTATAATAACATATAAACTAATATATTTTTCAAAATACTTACTTGATAAGCTAATTTAGAAGCATAATCTTTTCTCTTGCCAAATCAACACCTTATATCTGTACTAGAGGCCCGGTGCACAAAAATTTGTGCACTTGGGAGTGTCCCTCAGCCCAGCCTGTGCCCTCTTGCAGTCTGGGAGCCCTCGGGGGATGTCCACCTGCTGGCTTAGGCCCGCTCCCTGGGCATTGGGCCTAAGCTGGCAATCAGACAACCCTTTGGCAGCCTGGGAGCCCTTAAGGTATATCCACTTGCCAGCGGGTAAAGGCTTAAGCTGCAGTTGGAAATCATTAGTGCTGCTGAGGAGGCAGGAAAGGTTCCTACCACCACCGCTGCACTGGCAGCCATCAGCCTGGCTTGTGGCTCAGCAGAGCTTCCCCTATGGGAGTGCACTGACCACCAGGGACAACTCCTGCATTGAGCATCTGTCCCCTGGTGGTCAGTGTGTGTCACAGTGACCAGTCATTCCCAGTGGTTCTGCTGTTAGGGTCAATTTGCATATTACCCTTTTATTACATAGGATATTATATAGGATTATATAGGATAGAGGCCTGGTGCATGGGTGGGGGCCAGCTGGTTTGCCCTGAAGGGGGTCCTGGATCAGGGTGCGGTTCTCACTGGAGTGCCTGGCCAGGCTGGGTGAGTGGCTGATGGCTGTTTGTAGGCTGGCCACAGTCCCTTCAACGTGGGTGTCCCCCCCAACCCCAGGGTGCCTGGCCAGTCTGGGTGAGGGGCTGATGGCTATTTGCAGGCTGGCCACAGCCCCTTCAAGGTGGGTGTCTCCCCCCACCCCCCCCCATGGAATGCCTGGCCAGCCTGGGTGAGGGACTGATGGCTGTTTGCAGGCTGACCACAGCTGCCATTGACCCAATGTCCCAGCGAGGCTGGCTGGAATGAGGTTTCTGGGGTTTATTTAACTTCTACAATTGAAACTTTGTTGCCTTGAGCAGAGGCCACAGCCGGCCTAGGCAGGCAGTTTCCTCCATTGCTGGTGCAATGGAAACCTCCTGTTTGCTCTAGCTCCGTGGCTGCCGGCCGCCATCTTGGCTGGGTTAATTTGCATACAGTTGCTCAGATTGGCTGGTGGGCGTGACTTGGCTGGTAGGCATGGCTTAGGTGTCACAGAGTGAAGGTTTATTTGCATATTAGAAGATTGACTATATTTCCTAAGCTGTACTTTACATTCCTGTGACTATTCTGTAACTACCAATCTGTGCTTCTTGATCTCTTTACCTTTTTCACTTGGTCTCTCCTCTAGCAACCATCAGACCTCTGTATCTATGAGTTGAATAGATTTTTCAAGGATAGGAATTATGGGAAATTTTGTCACATTTAAAGTAAACCTCAACATTACACTCTCAGCTGCAAAAAATACCATATGGTAGTTTTCAAACAGATATTACATAATGATTTCATCTTCAAGAAATTCAGAGTAAAAGGACTTTTCTTTTAACATAAACTTTAATACAAATACCCAGTAGTAATACTACCCAGAAAAATTAGCTTTTCATTATTTCTAAGAAAAATTTGATATATTTTATAATTTAAAATGTGACTCTTATCAGTCTCATAAATGGATTTTCAAAATAACCCAAAACATGTTTTTGATATTATTCTCATGTATATAATTCACTTACTGTAACCACATGAAGGCCCTGTAAAGCGGGCTTAAATTATTGCAATCACTGATATGGTAATACTATAAGAAGTATTGGTTTTGTATTTCATCTACACAGGCACATGAGGGAGAACAAACAATTGAATATGAGAGAATGGTGTTAGTACTACACCATTATATAACATTTCAGAAAGTTCTTTTTATCAGTTTATTGCTTTTACTGTAGTATAATCTTTCAATAACATATGATTTCACTTCACAAAATTAAAATGTCTGCAAATATGATCAACAGGTTTTAGTATAAATTTTGGATAGTTCTTATAAGACATGGAATCCTTATGTTCCATTCGCTGGAGGTAAATAATTACCAAACTAAACACAACTATCTGATCTCTTTCTAAAAGTTCTTAGAACTAGTTAGAGAGAATTTTAGAAGACAGGCAGAGAACTTTGTTTCTAGAATTATTTAACCATAATTTAATGAATAATATAAATTTTCCTGATTTCACTTTGTATCTAGATTTAGGCATGGTTTATTTTTGCTTCTAAATGGGGATTAATCTCCAAAGGGATGCTTCATTGGCTTATCTTTAGAAGGTTTTCAGTCTCACTCTTTCAGTTTTCCACAACTACTATTTTTAAATAAATCACATATTTTTGTGATCCCAATTGGGGTGAGGGTGGGGAAGGAACATTCCATCTTAATTATGGATCTTGAAGACTCTTCAAATATATATGAACAGAGGTAATGTGGAAAGAACTCAGCATGGGGTGCACAGAGAGAGTTGATAAACATTTTTTCCTCATAAAATTTTCAAAACCCGTTACTATTGGCTTAGTGAATATCTTAGGTAACTAAGTATTCCCTTATTTAGTGACTTGGTCATATTCCTAAAAAATAATCTTACTCTTTAATTTTTATATCCCACTCCTACAATCCTTTTTAAAAATGATGACAGCTAGAACATGACAACTACTAATATCCCATGTTTCATAGTCAAAGTGAATGGCACATTACTTGCCTCTATTATTTTCATCTTAAACTAAGAATTCCTTAGTTTCTAGAAGCCAATTTTCCTTCACCATAAATTTTATGTAATATTTAAAAATATTATTGGTGAGGAGGCGTAGGAAAGGATTTACTTCTGACATTCTTTGTAGTTACAGTGAGTACTGGTTCTTCTATTTCTTTTGTAACCCCAGAGTACTAAACATGTTTAATAATTACTTGTTGATCTGAATTGCTCTTACAGAATGGTACTGTTTTTAATATACAAGAACATCTGCTATTTGGCACTGACTGGGAATGAGAAGTTCTGTATTAGTGAGTTTTTAAAATAATAAGTTTAACAAAATAAATTCTTAGTGTCATTTTTACTTTCTTTGTAGGTAGGAGATAATAAATCTTTCTACATGAATAAGCACGCATTTGCTTTTCAAATATCATAACAACTTTAACTTCCTTTTTTATGATGCTGGGTCTTAATTATAAACATTAGTAGTTACATTTTCCTGTGCATATGAATACACATATAAACAAATATTTATGTAGATATCTGTACATATACGTATGCATATGTATTTGCATATGCTGGACATGGTAAGTAACCATAAAAGAAATGGTATAGAACATGTGGTTGAATCACTAGCAACCCTCCTGTGACTTACTTGGAATTTTTCCCCCCAAACACACCTCTTGTCAGGTACTTTGTTTGGTAACATCTTTTCCCTAAAGACCTGGTAACAGGTACAGAGCTGTATTCATTCCTTCACCCACTCACTGGTACCTACAAGAGCACTCTTCTAGGTGCTATGATGACCCTAAGGTAGTAAATCATGGCTGATTCTGCCAACGCCCTTGTTAGTGAAAAGACTAGAGCAGTCTCCTCTAGAATAACTTTCCTCCTCCTCAAGAAAAGTTTGTTTCTCTTCATTCTTATTCCTCACCTGAGAACTGAATTAGTGAAGTATGAAGAAGGAACATGATGCTTTCATTTCAAGAATTAGTACTTCTAGTGGAGTATTTCAAAGATTATAAATTCTTCGCAAGTAGAAGGTAACACTTTGTAGACATGACTCTAAGGACAATTCTATCAACCTTATTAAGCCCTACATGATGTTTGATTCTGATTAAACACACAGGTAATATGTGTCTCTTTTTCAGTAAAAGAAAAAGACTAAAGCTTTTTAAAGAACCTTCAAGGAGAAACAGAATAGGATGATATTTCAGAATCAGACTGCCTGGGATCCTCCTCTGTAAAAATAATGAGAACTCACTATAAAAGGTTTTTAACGATTAATTTAATTCATATAAGACACTTAGAATAGTGCTTGGTCATGCTACTATCTAAATCAATGATTCTCAACAGATGGTGGTTCCAACATGGCCAGGATATTTTTTATTGTTTTAATAACTGGGATGCTACAGGCATTTAGTGAAGAAACAGGGATGCGAGACATTTACATGACCTTTGAATGTCCCAATGAAATTTAGAAATAGCTCAAAAGGTGGGCACATTTCAAGATAGGAGATAAGTTTTTTGCAATCTCTGTTAGTACTCCATCCTATGGCATACCGGTGAATTTTGATAATATCTATATGAACACGGGCTGATTTGTAGAGCACTATCCTTCCTATAATTTGTTTTGTCATATTAACTCTATTTTGATTAACATTATTTCCCTTTTTCACTTACCACATTTAATTTTTTAAAAAAATGTTTTTATTTATTTTTAGAGAGAGGAAGGGCGATGAGGAGAAGAGAAACAGAAACATTGCTAAGAAGAACATCATCGATTGGCTGCCTCCTGCTCGCCCTCCACTAGGGATTGAGCCTGCAACCTGGGCATGTGCTCCGACCCGTAACTGAACCAGTGACCTCTTGGTTTCTGGGTCCAGGCCCAACTGCTGAGCCATACTGTCTGGGCAGCACATTTAGGTTTTTTTGTTACTACGGACAGGATTTTTATCCCAATAACAAGTTCTACTCAGGGCTATGACACTGCAGAACTCCAGATGGCATTATTTACATTGTGCTCCATGCAAACCAGAGCCCTGGAATTATGTGACTTGGCAGCCTTGCTTCTGCCTTACATTTTTCTGTTATCTTATTTTTAGGATATTCAAATTTATTCATTGTAAAACAGGACAAAGACTGTCTCACTATGTCATATGTCTTCTTAGATATTTGAACATATATATATATGTATACCTAATCTAATAAAAGAGTAATATATAAATCGACCCTCAATCCATTACACCCAAGCCACGCCCACCAGCCAATCAGAGAGACTATATGCAAATTAACCCAGCCAAGATGGCAGCTGGCAGCCATGGAGCTGGAACAAGCAGGAGGCTTGCCCCAACGATGCAGGAAGCTAAGGTTCCTGTCTGCCTAGGCTAGCTCTGGCCTCTGCTCAAGGCAACAAAGTTTCAATTATAGAAGATAAATAAACCCCAGAGACCTGTTTCCAGCCTTGGGCTCAAGGAAGCACTGGGTGCCTGGGTTGTCAAGGGCAACCCGACCTGGGCTCCAGTTAAAGCAACAAAGTTTCAACTTTAGAAGTTAAATAAATTCCAGACAGCCTCGCTGCAAACAGCCATCAGCCACTCATCCAGCCAGCTTCCAGCCAGCCTCGCTGGGGCCCTGGGTCAATGGGAGCTGTGGCCAGCCTGAAAATGGCCCTCAGCCCTTCGCCCAGGCTGGCCAGGCACGCCAGCCGGTGGACATCCCCCGAGGGGTCCCAGACTGCGAAAGGGCATAGGCCGGGCTGAGGGACCCCCCCCACCCCCCCGAGTGCACAAATTTTTGTGCACTGGGCCCCTAGTATGTATGTGTGTATATATATGCACTGTTTTGTCTTCTTTTTATAGAAATGTTTAATACAATTAAAGTATTATAACTTTTAATATATTTTGATAGGTTATATTTTCTATGAATTTAAGATTACATAGTAGAGATTTTAAAGCATTCATTAAAAACGTAGGTACTGGGATTGATAAAGAACCTCTGACTTAAATGAGAACTCAGTTTTAACTTGCACAGATTAAAAGTTAGATGAACTCTTATATAAAAGTTAATCTATCATAGTCTAGAATTACATTTAACATGATGAGTAGCACCTTGGTTCATAGTTTTAAAACCATGTTACAGAATGTAGAAAAATAAGAAAGATCTAAAATATTCTTAGATAGAAATACCACTTCCTCAGGGTAAAGCTGACTGTCACTCAGGCAGAAGAGTGAGTGATTTAAGAGTGCAGGTGAGCCAGGCTGCATGATATTCTTGTTCCTCTACTTGACAGTTATGTCATTTTCCATAAGTTACTTAGCCTCTCTATACCTGTATCCTCATCTTGTAAAATAAGGAAAAATAGTACCTATCGCAGAGTTGTAAAATGAAAAAATTTACAAAGATAAAGGCACTTAGAGTGGTGAGCATACAGTAAAGCACTCAATAAAATTTTTAGTAATATTTACTTATTAATATTGCAATTTATATGTAAAAAATAAATACCTTTGACAGTCTTAGTGCTTGGCATAAGGTTGACACTTGATAATTGCTGAATGAATAAACTAATCTACTTTATTAATTTATTTTCTACAAATTTACTTCTCTATAACAAAAGGTAAACAAGTAACTACCTTTTAACGGATAAACTGATATACGAGTGCAAGTAAGAACTATCTTTACTCTGTTCGATTCAGAATTTGACAATTTTCAATAAAACACATAAACTTTATAAAACTCCAAGAGACAGATCATTTTGAAATGGTGTTCCTAAGGCCAGAAATCTCCTAGATGATTATTATATTGTCTCTCTCTTGGAAATGCCAAAGTCAAACATAAGAAAACATGTATTGATCAAAATTCTGTATTTTAAAAATTATTTTTAAAATTGGTACGAATTCAGAGAGAGAAATTACTCATTCCGCTCTTTATAGCGCAAAATGTTAAGAATCTATATTGCAGGACTGTTCATATGTCACATATATGTGATAATGTACTAGTCCAGGCTATAATATTTTATTTTATTTTTAAAAAAAATATATTTTATTGATTTTTTACAGAGAAGGAGAGGGATAGTTAGAAACATCGATGAGAGAGAAACATCTATCAGCTGCCTCCAGCACACCCCCTACTAGGGATGTGCCCACAACCAAGGTACACGCCCTTGACCGGAATCGAACCTGGGACCCTTCAGTCTGCAGGTCAATGCTCTATCCCCCGAGCCAAACCTGTTAGGGCCAGGCTATAATATTTTATATAATACTTGGCTGGTGCACAAAAATTTGTGCACTCGGGGGGAGGCGGGGGAGGGGGGGGAGAGGATGCCCTCTCGCAGTCTGGGACCTCTCGGGGGATGTCCACCTGTAAGCTGGCAGTCAGACATCCCTCTGGCAGCCCGGAAGCCCTCGAGGGATGTCCACTTGCCAGCAGGGAGCAGGTCTAAGCTGCAGTCAGACATTCTCAGTGCTGCTGAGGAGACAGGAGAGGCTCCCACCACCACTGCTATACTGGCAGCTGCGGCTGAGCAGAGGTCCCCCTGTGAGAGTGCACTGACCACTTGGGGCAGCTTCTGCATTGAGCCTCTGCCCCCTGGTGGTCAGTGTGTATAGGAGTGACTAGTCATTCCCAGTTGTTCTGCTGTAAGGGTCAATTTGCATATTACCTTATTATTATATAGGATAGAGGCCTGGTGTATGGGTGGGGGCCAGCTGGTTTGCCTTGAAGGGTGTCCCGGATCAGGCCAGCCTGGGTGAGGGGCTTAGGGCCATTTTCAGGCTGGCCACATCCCCTTCAGGGAGGGGCTTCTGCTGGGGTACTTGGCTAGCCTGGGTCAGTGGCTGATGGCTGTTTGCAGGCTGGCCACAGCCCCAAGCTCCCAGAGATGCTGGCTGGAGGCAGGTGTCTGGGATTTATTTATCTTCTATAATTGAAACCTTGTTGCCTTGAGCAGCGGCCACAGTGGGCCAAGGCAGGTGGCAAGCTTAGCTTCTTCTATCGCTGAGGCAACAAAGCCTCCAGTTTGCTCTAGCTCTGTGGCTGCCAGCAGCCATCTTGGTTGGGTTAATTTGCATACAGTTGCTGTGATTGGCTGGTGGGCGTCGTTTGGGAGGTAGCGGAGTGATGCAATTAGCATATTACTCTTTTATTAGACAGCTTAATATTTAAAAAAATTTATTCACTTATTTTACTCATTTATCTTACCATTTAAACTATTTTAAACTGTATCATTCAGGGGCTCTTAACTTAGTTCCACAACGTCTTTATTATCCCAAAAGGAAACACCGTATCCACTTAGCAGTCATGCCTATTCTCCGCCCCCCCCCCCCCCAATTCCTGATACCATTATCTGTTTTGTCGCTATGGATTTGCTTATTCTGCAAATTTTATATAAATGGAATCATAGAATATTTTCTGTCTAGCTACTTTAATGTTTTTAAGTTTTACCCATGTTGTAATAGATATGCATATATATATATCTCTCTCTCTGTGTGTGTGTGTGTGTATACATATATATGTACTCTTCAATCATTTTTATAGCTTAACTAGGGGCCCGGTGCACAAAAATTTGTGCACTCGGCGGGGGGAGAGGGGGGTCCCTCAGCCTGGCCTGTGCCCTCTTGTAGTCTGGGGCACCTGGGGGGTGAGATCCACCTGCTGGCCTGCCTGGCCAGCCTGGGTGAGGGGCTGAGGGCCATTTTCAGGCTGCCCACAGCCCCTTCAGGGTTCGTGCACTGGGGGGTGGGAGCGCTGGTGAGTGCAGGCCTGGACGTTTCCCACCAGAGGGCCCATGATCCCACACGCCTGGTGGGCCCCCACCGATGAGGGGACACACCTGGCACAGAGCTGGGTGGCGAGCCAGGGGTGGACGCTGGTACAGGATCCCTCGGTGGGGT
>PVJC01009521.1:0-45728 GCA_004026665.1 Murina feae | reverse complement strand
TATTTAATTTTTTATATTTCTTTTTTTATTGAATTTATTGGGATGATATTGGTTAATAAAATTATATAGGTTTCAGGTACACAATTCTGTAATACACCATCTGTATATTATATTGTGTGTTCACCACCCCAAGTCAAATCTCCTTCCATCACCATATATCCCCCCTTTACCTTCTACTTCTCCCCACCTCCTGTGCATTAAGATTTTTTAAAAATAATATCATAACATGTAAATATTCATTATATACTAGAGACCCGATGCACAAAATTTGCATAAGGCGCTCAGCCCTCACAGCCCCGGCTTTGTCCAGAAGGTTGTTTGGCTGTCTGGTCTAATTAGCTTATTACCCTTTTATTATTATAGATTAAGTGGTTGAAAAAGCAAATTATAAAAGAGTAAAAAATGTACTATTTACATTAAAAAGTAAACTGCAAAAGTGCATCAAAAAGATAATTATTACCTCTGGAAAATAAGATTTTGAGTGATTTTCTAAATGCGTGAACATTTTCAACATTTTCTAGATGTATATTAACATACCCACAGTGTACTGGGAACCTAATGTAAAACAAAGTACCTATGTTTCTTAAGTATTTATTTATCAAGTACCTATTATAGCATTTCAGGTATTCTAGAGCTTATTTTCTACCATTAGAAATTAATATACAGTCCTGGCTGGTTAGCTTGGTTGATTATAGTGTCATCTTGATACCCCAAGGTTGTGGGTTCAATTCCTGGTCAGGGCACATGCAAAAATCAACCAATGAATACATAAATAAATGGAGCAACAAATCGATATTTTTCTCTCCCTTCCTCTCTCTCTCTTCTCTCTCTCTCTCTCTCTCTCTCTCTCTCTCTCTCTCTCTCTCTCTCTCTCTTTCTCTCTCTCCATCAATAAAAATTATAATTAAAAAAAAGAAATTAAGCCTGGCCGGTATGGTTCAGTGATTGAGTGTTGGTTGACCTATGAACCAGGAGGTCACAGTCAATTCCTAGTCAGGGTACATGCTTGGATTGCGGGCTCCATCCCCAGTAGGGGGTGTGCAGGAGGTAGCAGATCCATGATTCTCTTTCATCATTGATGTTTCTATCTCTCTCTCTGTCTCCCTTCCTCTCTGAAATCAGTAAAAATATATCTTTAAAATAAATTAATATACAAAATTTCATTGCAGAGCAGCCTAAGCTCATTTTTATATACTAACTCTTAGGTTCCTTTTGAGGTGAGTGTTTCTTAACTACTCCCCTCAACCTTGAGGGGTAGATTATAATGAATGCAAAATTCAGACCAAATCTTCCACACAAACAGACATTTATTAAATAAGCATTCATTGAAGCAGACACAAAATGTTTCATACAGCCCGACTGGTAAGCTTAACAACATCCCAGCAGTCTATCTTTTCAGGTGTTTCCACCACCATCTTGAGTGGCAGGTTTATTTGGGGTAGATGTGACAACGTTCCAGAGGTGGGACTCTGTTCCCATTATTGTCAGAGTCATGCAGTCCCAATCACCTGATCCAGCAACAGGACATACAACCATTTGGAGCCCAAGCCCCAGGTCCATTTCCAATGGTCTCGGGGCTACCAGCGCCCCCAGATTCTAATATGCCTCCTTGAAGGGTGAGAACCTCTAAATATTTTAGCCATTCCTCATTTCTTGAATAAGTTCAGTTTCACCAATGAGTCTATTTCTAATATGTTGATTAACAATACGCTTCTAATTTCACTGCTATAAACCCATTTCTGACATTCACTCTGCTAATTACCAAAGCCTCAAGTGTGGCTTTGAATGACGGATGTCCTTGAGGTGACTGCCTCTGGAACATATCCATTCTGTGCCCTGCTGGTCCTCCCTGAAGTAAGGATTTCATCAGGGTAACTTACGGGCTCCCAGATCTCAAGCTTGATACACACATATCCTGCTGTCTAGGCTAGAGTATTTTTAAGTAAAATACTGGCATAAGTTGGATTTTGAGTAACACCAACCAAGAGGTGTTACTCAAACCTTTAATTGGAACAGGGAACCATGGGTGGGTACTAAGCAATGAAGTGGTAAATATTTGTGGGAATCAGTTGATGTGAAATAGAATATCATATGTGACATAAGTGATCCCTAAGGGCTTCTATATGCAAAATAGATTACATTAAAAATCAAAACTAAAGTCTGAGTGATACGTAAGAAATCTTTCTTAATTTGTTTCTTAGTTTCTGATCACACTTGCTGAGGCTCCCCCAACCCCAATTTAAAGAGTGATGCAAGTTTATTATACAAAATTTGTGAAATAGAAAAATAATAATGAAGAAAATAAAAATCACCTCAAATCCTAGCTCCAAGTTATAAACAGTTAACATTTAGTGTAACACAGAATGCACAACGGTGTGTGTTTTTCTGATCACAAAAGTAATGCACATGGAATTTAGAACGCAGAAAAACACAAAGAAAAACAAGCAACCATAATCCTCTCACTCTTAAGGACTATATGGTGTTCTAGCCTTATCCCAGCAGCTAGCACGATGCCATATTAAGCAGACTGTGCTGTCTGCTTATGCACTCCATTAATAAAGAGATCATTTGCCTGTGCTATATTTAGAAAAACAGCATATTCTAAAAGCAATATTGTGACCATGGGAAGGAAGGAAGCAAATCTATTTACATCAGAAGAATGATTCTAAAGCTCATTCCTAGAACACCTTGGCTTTTTATGGCAGGAATTGACCTTTCTCAGTAAGATGTCCATTGCCCAAATTGTGTATTGCATGCCAAAGAGTTAAGTCAAATGACTGCTGTACTTCTCACAATCTACATTCCACATCTCTGTTTGTATTTCAATGAATAGGATTCATGGTGTACCCGACTTAAAGGCTCTGAGATCTTTGCAACTCTTAATGGCAGCCCACCAGGGAAAGCCACTGGAGAGCCCAAAATAGTCCTAGGATTAGAGAAGAAAAGCCTCGTTTGCAATGCCATTGCTGCTGTGTGCACTCCTCCTGTGATGCGGCATGAATGGATTTAGATATAAATCTAGGGTTTTGCAGACGAAGCGCCCTCATCAAATAGTATTTATTGAAAGTTATGGCTGAAATACTGGTTTCCTCAGAAACCAGATGCAGCAGGAAATTTGTCTGAGAGTGGGAATTTTCACACTAATACACACATTAACCTTTCATGCAATGTCTTCTTACCCTAACAGTCTTAAACAGTATACTTAGTGCTTGGATTAGAAGAAATTTATAAACAGAGATAAAATTTCAGGAGATTTGAGTCCTTAGTTATGGTCAATTTTTTTCTCAAATTTTCTAAAATCTACAGTAGAGGTATGCAATGATTATTGTAATTTCCAATTTCTTCTCTTTATCTGCCTACAAATAAATCAGGTCAAACCAGAAGTAAGCTGTAACTGAGGAAATGTTTTCTACCTCTTCTCACACAGAAAAAACCACACACACAAATAACTACTATTTTCTATATTTATAACACACAAATGTATCTCTTAAAATGGAAGATGAAAACTCTAAATGTCTGGGTTGAAATGAAGTTCAAACTCAGGAAGTAGTGAAAATTAGGAATTGGGGGCAGTAGGGCAAACTCAGCTCTCTAGATGCAGCTGTGGAGGCAATAATGGGCCTGAAGGTAGAGGTTCTTTGTGGGGAAAAGTGAAACCAGGAGAAAACGGGGTGGACATGTTGCAGACACATCTCTAAAGAATCTTTGGCAAATAATATTTTGCACTCTTTATGTTTGTACTGTTGATTGTGTAAAGAAGAGAAACTACCTAGTGATTATTTTAGGGCAACACAAAATTCTGCACAAATCCCCCAAAACTTAACCTCCCCTTCATTTCAGCCGTCTAGTTTTAATTATACCTGTGTATGGCAATCGCCTCAACCCTGCGGTTTAGATATTCAACAATCGGGGACGTATGATAAATTCGCAAGCCTGTAAGAAAGCTCCGATTAGTTGCAGACACAAACTGCAAATTCCCCTTACAGCTGCTAAGTTCAAAGCGGACTTAATTGTCTCCACGGAATTTTTTAAAGTCTGCTAATCGGTGATCTTTCTCTATGAAACAATACAACAGTCAAAACTGAAAGGGGGCAGTCCTGATATTCCGCGGCAGGAAACTGAAAGGTTGAAGTTGAAAAGGTGACTAGGTGCTTACGGATATTAAAATACAAGGGAATGTTGAGTAAAGACATAAAGAAAAGCAGTTACTTTATTTAAAAATAAGGAATTAAATTAAAACTTAAGTTTGCTCTAGCCTTTGTTTTACTAGCCAATGTTTTAAATGCAAACTTCTTGTATTGTGGTCTTGTAGCTGTATCTTCCATATATCCTATATGTTCTACTGAGCTTGAGAGTGAGGATTAATTTTAGATTTTGATCCTACCCCCTCTCTAATATGTATTATATTTATATATGTATAATTTCTATGTATATATGTATTGTTATGCAATATAATAAGCATTCAAATGTATTGATCATACATACATGTGCAATCAGAAAGTTAAATTATATAGAAAAAAACAAGCATCACACACACACAAAAATTACATGGAAAACAGCCTACTTTTTAAGGCCTAGAAAGTGTAATACATTTTACAGAATATTTTCAAGTTGGGTTAGAGGAGGAGAAGATTTTCTTATGGTTATATCATGTCTATTTCTATTGGTAGTATCTCTCTTGCTAGAGCAAACATTTCATCGAGGGGAAGAAATCACTTATAATGTATGCCCCTGCCTCTATGTGCTGTTTATATTCTTCCTTGGACTACCTTTCTCTTCTCAGTCAATCTGGATACTGTCGTATGGTAAACATTCAGAAGACTGTCTTTTGTCCTCCCATCCTCACAGATTGTTTTCTGACTTCCTGCAATAGACCATGAACCTTTCCTTTCAGTGAACTCTTGTAGTGTTAAAAATGTATGCAAATGTCATATCATTTGATGTCTTTCAAACATAGTCTTATATTTTCTTTGTTCACATATATCTTGTCTCCCTGACTAGTTTATATGCCGTTTGAGAATAGATATTAGGTCTTGTACTTATTCTGCATCACCGTTGCATGTAGCTCCATAACTTGTACATAAATGTATAATAGTTATGAGTGTTAAATATGATCACTTCAGTGATTGCTTGATTATATTGCTCTGCTATAACCCACAGAGTATTTAGAAAATACTTGTTTAATTTAAATTTTATGGGCAATGGGAATAAAATAATTGTTTAAAATCTCGTTTAATAAAAATTTAGCCAAATGGTTTGTTTTGCCTTTTAAAGAGACACTGTGTAACAGTGCTATAGACAGATGCTTTAAAGAAATGCCATTGTCATATTTAACTGTATCTGATGACATTGCTAATATTGAAGCTCTGTAGTAAAAGTGTTAGAATTTTTAAGTTCAAAGTAGAATCATTTTTGCCTTTCATGCAAAGGAAATAACTTAAAATTTAGTTTTAAAAAAACTATGGTACTTTTCCACAGCCAACCTACATGTAGGAATTGGCTTCATTTCAGAAGACTTCTTTATATAGCTTAAAACTGTGCTTTTCAGTTAGTTACAGGTCTTCTGGAAAAACTTACGCTTCCTAAGCATTTTAGACATGTGAATGCTAAATATTTTTGCCAAAGGCCATGCTCAATTTTTTTTAACACTTCCTTTTTACATAGTGACGAACGATGGCTGTGGATAGGTTTGAATAAAAGGAGCCCTGATTTACAAGGATCTTGGCAATGGAGTGATCATACACCAGTAAGTTTAAACTTTCTTGTTTGTGGTAATATTGAAATAGTATTTGTTTCAATAACAAGTAAGTTGATTATTAAATAATACATCCACATACCATACAACCATTAAATTAATTTTGTAGATGTATCTTTATTGAAATGGAAATAGATTCATGAATAGGAAGCTACTAACCTCATTTTTATTTAAAAAAATAAACATGTTTAGGCTTTCTGTATATAATCCAAATATATAAAAATAGTTATATAGATATAGTGCTCATCTTATACAAATAATTTCTCCTTTTTCTTTGTAATTGCTTTATTTTTCATAATGGGAAGCTTTTACTTTTATTGTTTAAAAATATAGGAGTTATGTAAAAAAAAAAAAAAAAAACCCTGACCAGCTGGCTCAGTAGATAGTCTGTCCACACACCAGAGTCGTGAGTTTGATTCCCAGTCAAGGGCGCTGTTACCTGGGATATAGGTTGGATCCCTGGCCCCAGTCGGGATATGTATCGATGTGTCTCTCTCACATCTATATTTCACTCTTCCCCCTCCTCTTTCTCTCCCCCTCCTTCCCTCCCTTCCACTCTTTCTAAAAATTAATGGAAAATATATCCTCAGGTGAGGATTAACCAAAAAAAAGAAGAAAGCACCTTGAGGAAAATAATTTGTTTGGAGGAACCCTAACAACTCCTTAAATTATGAGATCAAATATTTATATTATCCTAAAGAGAAGTTTCAGATAACACTTATCAGAGCAGATAATTCTCAAACATGAGATAGTCACTCCACATCGCTATTGTATATTCTTCCTAAATGTGAAATTCCTTGGCTTCATTTTCAAATTGGAGCATATCTGAGAATAGTTCATCAAACAACTAGCTTTTTAACACATGCAAAAAAAAAAAAAAAAAGTATTTTGCCAGCCCCTGCTTCTGTGACTCCAATTGGGAAATTAATACACCATTAACCTCCACTTTCAAAACTGTCATCTTCCTTTGTTTGGAAACTGATGACATTGTGACATTTTCTAAATCCTCTCATGGTTTAGCATCCTCAGACAGAAAGGGAAATGAAAAAGTTTTCCTTCCATGGCCTAGGACCACACTTGAATTATTAAAGCTGCCTAAATTACATCTAAATTGCAAATATTTATGCATCAGTCTTAAATTCTCAAGCCTCTCTGTCTTTGAAGGTGTCTACTTTTATTATGGAAAATGAGTTCCAGCAGGATTACGATGTCAGAGACTGTGCTGCTGTCAAGGTCAGTACAACGATGGGAAATTTGCATGTTTTAACAGTAAATCCGGCATCCTGTGCGGTCCAGCGAGGATCCATGGGATGCCTTTTGTGCGCGGTATTGTGTCTGATAGGAGGTAAGAAGTATATGCATGGCCCAGCCCTCAAGAAACCTAACTTATATTTAATTTGAGAAAATAAAATTCATGTTCAGGAAAGACAGCTCTTATTACTATGCAGTAATATGCCTACATGAGTGGGCTAAAGAGGGCTAATGAAACTCAGAAGAAGCAACGATTCCTGTAGCCTATTTCCAGAAAGAGGTGGGAATTGAATGAGGCCTTCAAGGAGGGATAGAATTTGGTCAGGTAGGATAGGTTAAAGCTCTCTAATGAGGAAACTGTATGAGGAAGTGTCATAAAATAAAGTAGGAGTGGAAAGGAGACCGTAAGGCAGTGAGGGGCACAGAATACAGATTAAGAAGTCTTAATCGGTGTTGTTTGGAAAACAAAGTTAGGGAAAACATTGCTGCCTGGTTAAGAAGTTTGTGCATTTTTTTGGTAGGCAACAGTATTTTTCAAAGTTTTTGACATGGACTAAAGAGGGTGTGAAAAGATTCATCTTGAGACAGATTTCAAGATGCAACAGATAGGACCAAAAGACATAACAAAACGAGTTATGCATCTTTCTTTGCAGAATTGATTCATTTATCCATTTCGTAAGTAATATGCCCAAGAAGTCTGTGACACTTTGGAGATTCAATTATGACAAAGTCTAACACAGTCATTGTCTGCACAGAACTTACAGTCTAGTTGGAGATAAACACAAGTAAACAAGTAATTACAAGACTTATGGCAGGCACAGTGTAAGCTTTATGCAAGAGTAAAGCATATGTTTTATGGGAGAATGAAGACGGCGGTGGTGATGAAGCTGTTAATACTTGTTGACTCAAGAGCCAGATGCAGTATTAGGCATGTCACATATATTACTTCACTTAATACTTAAGCAACCTTATGAGATAGGTACTATTATTGCATTCATCTTACGAAGAAGAAATTTTAACTCTGTAACTTACATGGTTACAGAACTAAAATTTAAACCCACGTGGCTGAGTCCACTATGCTATGTCCTCTGTGACTAGGCATTTATGGAAACAGTCAGAAGGGATAGTGGTTTGCGTAGGAAATAGTACATTTTAGTTTAGATATTTTGAATGCAACCTAGCAGTAAGAAATATAGTGAGTAGAAACCAAGATACTAGAATTGGAGGGAAAATGTATATAAAATGAAGTATTAAAGGGCCAATGAGTAGATTTGGGGGAATTGCCAACACATAAAATGTAAGAAGATGAGGGAAAAAGAGACATCTAGATAATATCTTAGCTATGTAAGCTCAAAAATAGCTTCAAGAAGGTGATTGACCAGAAATGGTACAGTAAGGTTGAGACGAAGAACTGAGAAGGCCATTGAAAAGCACTATTTTCAAAGTAGCTGTTCTAGTAATAAACTGTATAGTATCAGACTGTTTTCACAGAATTCCCAATTTAACACATGAATAGGTGAAAACTTCAGAGAAGCCTGTGAAGTTTCTAGAACACTGATTCAATAGACTACCTTCTGCTCAGGGTCCCCATGTGTGAAAAGATTGAAAAAAATCTACCAAAAAAATAAATAAAAGAGCCACTGATGCTGCCTGCATCAGGAATAAAGCCAGCCAGGGTAGTGTTCTAGAAGGAGACTCTTACCTCATCGGCCAACGTACCCATAAGAATGTTGGCCTTATGAAAAAAACAGTCCAAAAAATGGTGGATACTCCACCCAGGTCGTGCCCACCCCTTTCCTTGCTCCCCTGCTTGCCGGCTGGAGTTTGTAGAATGCCACCTTGGACTATGTAGAGGACAACATCCTAGGAATACAAGCGACACCAAAGAAGGAGCCTGGGCCCCTGATCCCAGGCTCATTTCATGGCACTTTTCAGAGATCTGTTTTAATACAGCCTGGTGTTTAGAAATCACTGAACCAAATATTCTTTTCCAGCTTGACCTATCCCAAATTTAACGGTACAAAATCCTACAATTTCATATCAACAACAGGAACAACAAAAACCCCAATAATATGTCCAATATTTTGGACATAAGCAGGATCCATGATATATCCCTTTATCAGTCTCTTGCATAGGCTTTTATTGTTTGAACACTGCATTCATTCCTGTGTTTATTCATTAAAAAATATCTTGGTGCTAGAGCTAAAATAGAGTTAAGAACAGTTTAGTATTTTATAAGGGTTGCGTCAACTTCAAAATAATATGCAATCCTCTTTCAGGTCATGCAGAGGCTATGGCGAAGAGGCTGGTATTTCCATAATGACAGAGAATATATTTATTTAAGGCCTTTTGCTTGCGATACAAAACTAGAATGGGCGTGTCAGATTCCAAAAGGTAAGTGGTAGTTATTCCTTTTCACTGTCTTTTCATGGAGACATTGTAAGAGAGCATCTTAGTCTATAATTATAATTTTTTAAAAGCCTTTGAAGATGGAATTAATATATTGAGCTCCATCCTGCCCTGTACTATCCCTCCTAGAAGGCTGGATTATTGAAATTTAATGGTACCTTCCTCTTTTATCATGAAAGAATTTAATAGAAGATAAAATTTAAAGCTAATTTAGGGTGATTAGATCTTAGAAAGATTATTTTAAATAAAAGAAGCAGTGTGGCAGAGGGAATAATTTGGTTTTTCTATTATCCTCACCTGAGAATATTTTTTTCTATTGATTTTCAGAGAGAGCAGAAAGGAGGGAGGGAAGGGGAGAGGGGGGAGGAAGAGAGAGAAACATCAATGTGAGAGAGAGACATCGATTAGCTGCCTCCCTCGCATGTCCCAGCCAGGCCAGGGATGAACCTGAAACCCAGGTACATGCTCGTGACCTGAATCAAACCCACAACCCTTCAGTATGTGGGGCAATGCCGGCCAGGGTGGGATCATCTTTACTTTGATTCAAAATGAAGATAAGTGTGAGAAAAAATGAAGTATATGAATCAGGAAATCCAATTCCAGCATTTCCCTGCAATTTTTAGAAATTATTTTCAATGAACTCAAAAGCTGCTAAGGGTTTATGTAATTGAAATTCAGGAACTAGCTTGACTAGTAGAACCTTTGGTGACAAAAGGGAGAGAAAGGAGAATAAGTAGATGTCCTTTTACTTAGCTTTTTACTAAGAAAATGCCCAGGACTAAAAAGGAAAATCTTGAGATTTAACACCCAACTTATTTTAAGTAGATATTAAATATATGAAATTGTTAGTGGTAAATGTACAGAAAGTTCCAAAATGAATTTCTGAATTGAATCTAAACAGATTATTGAAACCTCAGGCATATCCTCCTACAAGTTCTCAAATAACCCAAAGATTGCATCATGGGACCGACTGCCTAGGAGAAGATTCTTTTTCCTTAAAAAAGGCCACCATACTGACTTTACAAGAACTTCAGACATGACTTTTGATACAGTAACTTTCAAGTCTCTTTCACAAAGGCAGACTGGCTGCTCATTAATAAGAGGGGAAGTGTGTGCACACACACACACACACACACACGCGCGCTGATGGGTTTGTTTTTTTTAAAGGAGACATTATCCCTGACTTACTCCTGACTGTTGATTAAACCTGAAAGATGAACAGAGAAAAACCAGTTTGGATACCCTTGAAGTGGAAGAGTACTAATATGTATAATTAACTTGGATAATGTCTCTTGTTAGAAGCATTGGTGGGAGGCATTGCTCCCTCCAGTTTTGCCCTCACTGCTAGCTGCAACCCAGCCTCCTGTTTGGGTGATGGCGCAAACCCAAGAGTTTACACCTTAGAAATGACAAATAAGTAACCACAGGAAGAATTTACAAAAGCATGTGGTTTTTAATTTGTTTTTTACTGTGTATTTCTTTATTTTAAAGAGAAAAGGGAAATAACTAACTTAGCAAACATACATAAATTAGCCAAATAAATAAGTCTTCTAAATAATCCCACCCCTACTCTCCCCATGAAGAAGCAAGATTAAACTCTAAAGAACTTCCATCTCAGCTCATTCCCATTAATTTAAGCAATCCATGATTGCTTAACCCAAGGTTTAAATGTTATGTTAACTCCCCTCCGGCAGTTTCTAAATTTCTAAGTTACAGTGTGTCACATTCACCTGGTTGGATATTTTCTTGATTATTAGAGCAACCAAATTTGCTCTGTATTTTTTTATTATCTTCTGTATTAATCTGTATTTTCTGGTTTTCTCAAAGCAGTTCACCTCTTTAGTAGCCTAAATCACCATGCCCTTTCTCTAACTCTTGCCTTTTTTATTACATGTTCAGCTGGTTCTAATTAGTCCCCTCTTTTCTAAAAGAGATATTTGACAAGCTACAATATTTTAAATTTTCATTCAATTCATTGGGGTGACATTGGTTAATAAATTATATAGGCTTCCAGTGTACAATTCTATAATACATCATCTTTTTTTTTAATACATCATCTTTATATTGTATTGCGTTCAGTCTTCTTCCATCACTATTTATCCCCCCTTTACCCTCTTTTACCCCCACCCCCTTTTCCCTTTGGTAACCATCATACTGTTGTCTGTGGACAATCTAAAAATTTAAAATAGCATAATTACTGTGTGTGTGTGTGTATATATACTTTTTTTAAATCCTCACCCAAGGATATGTGCTTATTGATTTCTAAAGACAGAGGAAGGGAGAAAGGGAGAGAGAGAAATATCAATGTGAGAGAGAAACATTGACTGGTTGCCTCCATATGCACCCTGAACTGGATGAAATCCACAACCTGGGTATGTGCCCTGACCGGGAATCAAACCTGCAACTTTCAGTGTATAAGTCAACATTCCAACCAGCTGAGCCACACCAGCCAGTTCTATATGTACTTTTAAAATATTCTTTTTTAATTGAGAAAATAATATTAAAAATAAGTCATAGACATGTTTTAGAAAATTATTATAAAGCCACTGCCAAAATATAATATTTTAATATTTTTTGATACTTTGTACACACATACATATTTGTAACTTTTAATTCTTTATTGATAATGGTATTACATATGTGTCCTTATCCCCCCATTGCCTTCCACCCTCCCATCACTCCCCCACTCATGCCCTCACCCCCCTCTTGTCTGTGTCCATTGGTTAGGTTTACATGCATGCATACAGGTCCTTTGGTTGATCTTTTCCCCTTACCCCCATCTTCCCCCACCTTTCCTCTGAGATTTGACAGTCTGATCGATGCTTTTCTGTCTCTGGATCTATTTTTGTTCATTAGTTTATGTCGTTCATTATATTCCACAAATGAGTGAGATCATGTGATATTTATCTTTCTCTGACTGGCTTATTTCACTCAGCATAATGCTCTCCAGGTCCATCCATGCTGTTGCAAATGGTAAGAACTCCTTTTTTACTGCAGCGTAGTATTCCATTGTGTAGATGTACCACAGTTTTTTAATCCATTCATCTGCTCATGGGCACTTAGGCTGTTTCCAAATCTTAGCTATGGTGAATTGTGCTGCTCTGAACATAGGGCTGCATATATTCTTTCTAATCGGTGTTTCTAGTTTCTTGGGATATATTCCTAGAAGTGGGATCACTGGGTCAAATGGGAGTTCCATTTTTGGTTTTTTGAGGAAACTCCATGCTATTCTCCACAGTGGCTGCACCAGTGTGCATTCCCACCAGCAGTGCAGGAGAGTTCCTTTTTCTCCGCATCCTCTCCAGCACTTGTCATTTGTTGATTTGTTGATGATAGCCATTCTGACAGGTGTGAGATGGTATCGCATTGTTATTTTGATTTGCATCTCTGGGATGATTAGTGACTTTGAGCATGTCTTCATATGTCTATTGGCCTTCCTTATGTCCTCCTTTGAAAAGTATCTATCTAGGTCTGTTGCCCGTTTTTATTTTTTGGATTATTTATCTTCCTTTTGTTAAGTTGTATGAGTTCCCTGTAAATGTTGGAGATTAAACCCTTATCAAAGATAACATTGGTAAATATGCAATGGGCTTTCTTGTTGTTTTGTTGATGGTTTCTTGTTTATTTTCTCTTTAGTTTCCAATGCCCTAGGAGCTGTATTGGTGAAGACATTGCTTCGGCATATGTCTGAGATTTTGCTGCCTGTAGGTTTCTCTAAGACTTTTATGGTTTTCATCTTATGTTTTAGTCCTTATCCACTTTGAGTTTATTTTTGTGTATGGTGTAAGTTGGTGGTCTAGTTTCATTTTTTGCAAGTGTCTGACCAATTTTCACAACACCATTTATTGAAGAGACTGTCTTCACTCCATTGTATGCTCTTGCCTCCTTTGTCAAATATTAATTGAGCTTGGGGGTTGGGTCGATTTCTGGGTTATTATTCTTTTCCATTGGTCTATGGATTGGTAGAATCAACATCAACTGTTCTTATGCCAGTACCAGGCAGTTTTGAGAACAGTGGCTTTGTAATATAGCTTGATACTTGGTATTGAGTTCCCTCTTACTTTGTTCTTCTTTCTCAGGATTACACCAGCTATTCAGAGTCTTTTTTTATTCCAGATGAATTTTTGGAGAATTTGTCCTAGGTCTGTGAAATATGCCATTGGTATTTTAATGGGGAGTGCATTGAATCTATAGATTGCTTTGAGTAATATGGACAATTTAATGATGTTGATTCTACCAATTCATAAACATGGTATGTTCCTCCATCTCTTTATGTCTTCCTCCATCTTTTTTCAGTGTGCTATAGTTTTTTGAGTCATATTTGTAATTTTTTGTAAAAAAAACAAAAAACAAAACACACCTTGCATTCTGCCTTTCTCACTAACAAAAAAAATTTAAGTTTAGACATAGTATTTTTTCAACACACGATTGCTAACAAGGAACTACACATTTGCCCTGGCCAGTTTGGCTCACTGGATAGAGTGTCAGCCTGGGGACTGAAGGGTCCGGGGTTCAATTCCGGTCAAGGGCATGTGCCTTGGTTGCGGGCACATCCTCAGTAAGGGGTGTGCAGGAGGCAGCTGATCGATGCTTCTCTCTCATTGATGTTTCTAACTCTCTATCCCTCTTCCTTCCTCTCTGTAAAAAAATCAATAAAATATATTTGAAAAAAAAAAGAAACCACACATTTGAAACTGGTTGACAGCATTACTGGTAAAATTTAAAATAATATAAATAATCTAACACGCGGAGAACTGATTGAGAGAGAAACCAAAGATGCTGGATATATAAGCAGTCTTGTATTATGCCCTGATACAATGACAAAATTAGCAACAGCTATTTTACTCTGTAATTTCTAAGATTCATAAAATGTTGACTGGAAATCAATGAGACCTAAAGGCACAATGAAAAGGGAAAAGGAAGCAGCCCAGCATCCTGGGAGGAGCTGCTCTGTGCCTGGAACTGTAGGGGGTGCTTCCCGGGGAGATCTCACCTGAGCTGCACAAAGACTTTGTGGGTCAGGAGGTAGAGTCTCACGTTCTCTAGAACATTGAGGCTCTAGGAGTTAAACGACTGACCCACAGCATCTCAACACAGAGGGTGTGAGGGCATTTGGACATCGGCTCATCCAACTTCAGTCTTTCCTCTGTGTCTATCCAAGAAGCCCAAGTGATTTTCATTGTTTTCCTCCCAGTTTTGTCTTTTACCTTCTCAAAAAGTTCGGTACTGGATCATTGCACATTGTTTCAAAGGATATCCTGGGAAACAATAAACTCTACCCACCCAGGTTTACAGAACAATTACTCAAACTGCACTAGATGGAGAAGTGGTTTCTCAGTAACCTCACCCTACAATGATTATTATCTTGGTGCATATTCCTTAGTGCTTCTATGTAATGTACACAGTAGATGAATTTACTTATTTGTGCTTTCCTACTATTAGCTATGTTTGTCCATCTGGTCTTCCTTCGTGACTTCCATGGTATAAGATAGAGAACTGTTAGTGATACTTTATTAATATTCAACAGATCTGCTTTTTTATTGCCACTATAATAATAGCTTTAGCGTAGCCCCACAGAATTCAAATTGCAGTGATCGTGACATATAAGGAAATGGTTCAGCCGGAAGTGAACAAACCTCAGCAATACTGTGAACCCTCTGTAGCCTGAAGACCCTGACTTATATATGCGATGATCTGTACTTGGACACTAAACTTGAGCCACTTGCTTTCTTCCCCATACAGGTCGTACTCCAAAAACACCAGACTGGTACAATCCAGGTGAGTTAAGAAAACTGAAATTTAGCCAAAGCCGCCTTTACATTTTCAATAATGCATCTAGTTTACTTAAACCCAGGCCTGGGTGACAGTTTCTTCTGTATCACAGCCTTCAACTGAGATGAAGTATCTCCAGGCATGGAGGTGATTGGCTGTGGTGGGATGAGCCTACGAGGGTGGATTTGTCTTTCTCTGTGACTCAGAGTGGCAGTCGCTGGCTGGGGAGTCCTCAGGAAGGACTGCCCTGCCCAGAGAGAGCCAGGAGTCTAAATGAATTCCAGTTTTGAAAAGTTTTGAACACTAATCCATGCGTAGAAGGCGCAGTTTGATTTATACAATCATAACTCTGGTATTCTTTCCCTTTAGAGCGTGCTGGAATTCATGGACCTCCAGTTATAATAGAAGGGAGTGAATATTGGTTTGTCCCTGAACCTCGCTTAAACTATGAAGAAGCTTTCCTGTACTGTGCCAGCAATCATAGCTCCCTGGCTACTTTAACATCTTTTGCAGGACTAAAAGCCATCAAGAACAAAATAGCAAATGTAATTCTAAAAAGAATGTATTTTTAAATATTGTTCTTATTTTTATATTTATTCCATTAATACTTTTTCAAAATTCTTGCCAAAATCTACAAAAGTTAAAATGTTCCTCTCAAGTAAAATTTGCCTAACATTCAAATCCCTAATTTCTTGTTAGAAATGTTAACTTTAATTGCTTATGTTTTACAGTATTGAAGACTAATTATGGATATCAATTTATACAATGAACAGCAATAGATAATATAAATTATCCTAAGTCCTTATCACCTTTTTTACTAAAAGTTAACTTTATAATTAACTTGAGTTTCTGTTTTTACTAATAACTAACTTTGCAAAATAGCTATTTGGAAGAAAAATAATTTGTTCATCTTTAAATTTATAATTAGTTGTAATAGGACAATATATGTCCAATTGATGTATGCCCATAACTACAGCAACTATATTTTCTATATGCAAAATAGGGCCTTTGAATATACAGAGTTTTCAAACTATTCTTTTGGTGAAAGGATGTGGTTTTTGTCATTTAGATACCAAAGTAACGGGATGTTTGGAAATCTTAGTGTTTTGTGGTTATGGTGGGATGGGGTTAAATCAAAACTCTCCTAGAAAACTCAGCACATATAAGGATGGATATTTGGTTTGTTTTTCAGATATCTAGTGATGAGCAGAAGTGGTGGGTGAGAACCTCTGAGCAGCCAATAATAGATCGTCATTTTATATAGTATGTATTATTATTGATGCTACCTTATAAAGTGATTTTAAAAAAGCAGCCCCAAATTCCCTTGTAATAAATGTATTATCCTTTTTAAAATATATTTTTATTGACTTCAGAGAGGGCAAGAGAGATAGAAACATCAATGATGAAAGAGAATCATTCATTGGCTGCCTCCTGCATGCCCCTTACTGGGGACAAGCCTACAACCAGGACATGTGCCCTGACTGGAATAGAACTGTGACCTCGTGATGACCTCGTGGTTCATAGGTTGATGCTCAACCACTGAGCCACACCTATTGGACTAAATGGATTACTTTCCATAATTAGTTTTGCACATTAATCCATAAACTACCTAGATTAGAGAAACCAAGTCCTTTTGCATATTTGCATTAAGAATTAAAGGGTATAAAATAATGGAATAAGTTTAGAATTCAAATTATTTACAGTAAACACCAGAATGGGACAGGTAACTACATTCTAAGTTGTCAAATCTCTCATTTTCTTTCAGCTCAAGACACCCATGGCATCACTTTCCTATAACATTTGGACAGGAATGTCTATATATATCTGCCAAGACTTGGCTTAGCGGTAAAATTAATTCCAAATCCTCTAATGTTGATTATGTAACATGTGAAATTCAGGTTCAATTACTAGTTAAATTTTGTTTTCCCTTTGATTATGTGTTTGGTAGCTTTACCTTTTCTGGTCTGTTGCTAATCACAATAGCACAATTTCCAGGTGCAAGTAAAGTTACTTTTCACTGTGAATATCTTTTTTTCCTTTATCCTAAAGTAATTGCTTACAAGTAAATTTACCACTTTCATAACTAATAATCATGTAAACAAATTTGCAAAGATGAATAGGCAACAGTTTTAAAATACAGTTGAGGTCCCTTTCCCCTTCATCAGCCTCTTTCAACTCTATTCCCCACCATTGGGAACTGTGGTAACTGTGGTTGTTACACCGTATGTGCGCATTTTTATAGGCAATATTGGTATGCTACAACCTACTGATGTGCTAGAAAACATAAATGGCTAGAGAAAGACTATATTTTAACCACCTGGGAATTAATTTAAATAGACTTTCTTTATGACTGGATTGTTTTTAAAGTGTACTGGATGGAAAATCTAACCACAGTAATCCTGCTTTTCATTTCTCAGACTTAAATAAACCAGCAGACTGTAATACCAAGTTGCCCTTCATCTGTGAAAAATATAATGTATCTTCATTGGAGAAATATAGTCCAGATTTGGCAGCTAAAATACAATGCTCTGGGGATTGGATTTCTTTTCTGAATAAGGTAAAAAGAGAATTGCTACATTGTGCAAACGATGATTGCTTTCATGATGGTTGTATGGCCTGTGACAGAATGGCAATCCATCAAATCACTTCACTGAGACAGCCTCTGCATATTTCAATATCTCACTTTAGTCATAAACTACATTAACTCTCAAGTTCGTCATGCCTACAGCTCCTTCAAAAGAGTATGTTCCTATTCTGTTATTACACTTAAATTGCTGACGTTCCAGTATCAATGGATAGTACCAGCAATACATTGAAGTCAAGACTATCTCTCTGGCATTTAGGAAACTGGCTTAATTTCTGGCTGATAAATGTTCCCTGTTATGGAAAACATACACCCAACATCTACTAATCAAACTAGACTACCATTTCCCAAACTACTTTTGAGGACTACGCATATGTGAAACAAATGTTAATCATTGATCTTGCCTCTAAAGTAGCGTTTATGATTTAAATAGGTTTGGGAAATGCTACATTCTATATTTGCTTCTTTGAGATGTATAATCCATATTGGTATATGTATTCTTAGAGAATATATTTGCTAAAAAGAGAGATAGGTACAGTATGTTAAAACATTTATTCTATTACAAAAGAAGTTTGAAGGTAAGCAGCTTGGGGTCGGTATGTAAACTCTGTGAATTCTTCAAAGGCAGGCTCTTCCTGTCTTTCTCCTCTTGCCATAAGGCTTCTAAGCTCAAGCTTGGGGTATTTTCTCTAGAGTCTTCTAGAAGCCACACAATGACTTGTATGCCCTTGGCCACTTCATTCTGTATGGAAGGTGAAATAAAAACATTTTGTTGAATGTTTCAAGGAACACAATTTAGAACATACTACTCCACACTAATCTATACTAATAAAAGGGTAACATGCTAATTAAGGTGGATGTCCTTCTGGACAAAGCCACAGCAGCTGCCTGAAGCTCAGGCAAGCCATGGATGGTGGCGGCTGCTGCTGCCCAAGGCCAGCCTGAGAGGCTCAGGCAGCTGCGTCCAGCTGCAAGGCTCCAGGCTCAGTCAGCCATGGTGGCCACCAGTGGCAGCAGCAGCGGGGTGATGTTGGTGGCACCTTCTGCTGATTGGCCAGGTCACCTCCAGCAGAGGGAGGTCAGACTGTGGCTTAGGCTGGAGGCCTAGTCTGGCCTCAGGTTGTTAGGGGTAATCAGGGGGATAAAGTAAGGGTGATCAGGCCAGCAGGGGCTAAGGTAGAGGCAATCAGGCTGGGATGACAGGCAAGCAGTTAGGAGTCTGTGTGATCAAGCCTAAGCCAGCAGTCAGACATCCCCCAAGGGGCCCCAGATTAGAGAGGGTGAAGGCCAGCTGAGGGACAATCCCCCCCCCCCCCCCCGCCCCGCATGAATTTCATGCACTGGGCTTCTAGTATGATTATAATATCAAAAAGAAAAAAGAGATGTGTCTAACAGCTAAAAATATAGTAGTAAATCTGAAATATTAGAGATATATTTTAATTTTTTTAAATTAGGACAGTCTTTTCCCCCCAAAGTACTGGTACTAAATTTACACAGTCAATGTAAGTTGAATTAAAATATTCTGCCAAGGAACATGGAAATAATTTATTTTTTAAATGATTTCTTTTTATATATAATGAGGTGATGATTAAGAATACAGACTTTGAATCAGATGTAATGGAGTCTAAATGCTGACCATACCATTTTATGGCTATTTCACTTATGGGTAAAGTTATTTACTGTATCTGTGCCTCAGTTTCCCCAGTTTTGAGAATTAAATGAGATAATACTATGCAAACTGTTCAGCATAGAGGAAGCACTCAATAAATGGGAGATATAAAAGTAGTTCAAAGACCACTCTTCAGTTGTTTATATAGAGAGTGTAGATCTGCATTTTTATAGTACTACTTTATAAATTTCCATATCTGTGAGATACAGACCAAAAATTAGCAACTGTCTAAATGATGAGACATTTCAGTCTGTGGACTGAAGGGTCCCAGGTTCGATTCCGCTCAAGGGCATGTACCTTGGTTGTGGGCACACCCCCAGTAGGGGGTGTGCAGGAAGCAGCTGATCGATGTTTCTCTCTCATCAATGTTTCTAACTCTCTATCCCTCTCCCTTTCTCTCTGTAAAAAAATCAATAAAATATTTTTTTAAAAAAAGATGAGACATTTATTTCCTATGTGAGCTTTCTCATGTCTGGAATCTTATGATTCATATATGTTCTTTTTTCACAGTGTTTTCTAAAGCTTAAACCCAAGTCTCTCACGTTTTCTGAAGCAAGCAATACTTGTCACTCCTACGGTGGCACCCTTCCTACAGTGTTGAGCCAAAGAGAACAAGGTAGCAGAATTGTTTTGGAAACATGTTTTATTCTGATCTGGGGGCAAAGTTAGTTTTTTGAGCTAAAGGGAATTAATATAGTTTTTAAATCTTATTAAACTATTTTTGTACAGAGTAGGTAAAAGACTATCATGATAGATAAACAGAAAGTAATCATTGACATTTTTAGTGTACCTTTATTTTGAATAAGTCACATGCTTTTAAAAAAATCTCTTTCTGACAGATTTTATTACATCGTTGCTTCCGGATATGGAAGATGCTCTATGGATTGGTTTGCGCTGGACAGCCTATGAAAAAATAACTAAATGGATAGATAACAGAGAGCTGACATACAGTAACTTTCACCCATTCTTGGTGGGTAGGAGGCTACCAATACCAACAAATGTAAGTTTTTTTGAATCAATAATCTGTGTAGCTCTATGAAATTCTTGAGTCTTTCATAAATCATTGGATTAAGAACAACAGCCTGTTATATGAGTTCATGTATATGAAATGCCCATAAAGTAGATTAGTGGTTGCCAGAGGCTAAAGAGGCTGGAAGGATTGAGGGTGATGATGAAAAGGTACGGGGTTTCTTTTGGGGGAGGTGAAATGTTCTGAAATTGGAGGGTAATGGTTGTACAACTCTGTGACTATACTAAAACCTATGGGATTTATGCTTTCAGTGGATGCATTATATCATCTATCAATTGTACCTCAATAAGACTGTCACAGAAGAAGAACAATAGCAACAGTATCTTCTCTAGCCTTCATGTGTATGCCCTCATTTTTCACAGTAGCATCAGATCCACATCTCTATGTCACGATGATGTAAAACTGTCAAGTAGTGAGTTGCAAACAGAAACAATTATAAATGATTTATTTAGTATTTTGAGATTTCAAGCTGTCAGCTCCAGTCTCCTGAGGTAAAAATTACGAAATTGATGATTAGTGATCATTTTTCCCTAGCAACTAAATGTAAAGAAGCTATAAAAGGAGATTAGGCATTATATTAACAACTAGCAACCCATTGCAGGAAGATTCCTGCAAGAATAGGGCTTCCTGAGCCAGAGCAAAGCAGAGGAGGGAGTGAAGCCGCCTCAGCTCCTTCCCGTCTCTGCTGCCTCAGCTCCTGTCTCTGCCACCTTGGCCTCCCCCCCTTCTCCCTCCCTTCACCGTCTCCGCTGCCTCGGCTCCGCTCCCTTCTCCACCGCTTGGCTCCCTTCTGCAGCACTTGGCTTCCTTCTATGCTGTCTTTAGCCTTCGCTCTCCTGTGTATGCAAATTAACCGCCATTTTTGATGGGTTAATTTGCATACAGTCGCTCTGATTGGCTGGTGGGCGTGGCTTGGCTGGTGGGCGTGGCTTAGGTGTCTCAGAGTGATGGTTACTTTGCATATTACTCTTTTATTAGAGTACAGTAGGGGCTCGGTGCACAAAAATTTGTGCACTCGGAGGGGGGGTGTCCCTCAGCCCAGCCTGTCCCCTCTTGCAGTCTGGGACACCTCAGGTGTCCACCTGCTGGCATGCCTGGCCAGCCTGGGTGAGGGGCTGAGGGCCATTTTCAGGCTGCCCACAGCCCCTTCAGGGTTCGTGCACTGGGAGGTGGGAGGGCTGGTGAGTGCAGGTGTGGACGTTTCCCACCAGAGGGCCCACGATCACACACGCCTGGTGGGTCCCACCACTGAGGAGACACACCTGGCGCAGAGCTGGGTGGTGAGCCAGGGGCAGATGCTGGTGCAGGATCCCTTGGTGGGGCCCTGCTGCTGAGCAAACACACCCAGGGTGGAGCCGGGCAGCAGACTGGCTTCTGATGCTCCGCACTGTGCAGCAGATGCTCCCACACACCTTGCGGAGGCCCCCGGGGGGCAGATGAAGGCAGTGGACCCTGGACGGGGGCTCCCGCATGCCCCTGAGGAGGCCCCCAGGGCAGCGCCAGGCAGCAGACCCAGGATGGCTGCTCCTGTACACCCCGCAGAGGCCCCCGGGGGATGGAACCAGGCAGCGGACCACAGACGGGCGCTCCTTGACGCCCCGCGGAGGCCCCCGCTCTCCCACACACCTGGTGGAGGTCCTCGGGGGGTGGAGCCAGGCAGTGGACCTGGGACAGGCGCTCCTGGATGCCCTGAGGAGGCCCCGGGCCAGACCCGCCCCCCCTCCCCCACTGAGCTGACACACCCGGCACAGCTATGCCGGCCGTGGAGTCTCCCAGTGCAGAGCCGCCCTGCCAGCCTCCATCTTGGCTGGGTTAATTTGCATACAGCCGCTCTGATTGGCTGGTGGGCATGACTTAGGTGTCCTGAAGAAACAGTCAATTTCAATATTACATTTTTATTAGTTTAGATAGTTGAAACACTGTTGCTTTAAGCTGAGGCCTCGGCAGGTAACAAAATCTCCTATTTGTTTCATCTCCATGGCTTCTATAGTTGAAACATTGTTACCATGACCAGAGGTTCGGCCAGCCTAGGCAGGCAGTTGCAACAGAAGCCTCCGGTTTGCTCTAGCTCCGTGGCTGCCGGCCTCCATCTTGGCTGGGTTAATCTGCATACAGTCGCTCTGATTGGCTGGGAGGCATGGCTTAGGTGTCTTGGGTGATGGTCAATTTGCATATTACTCTTTTATTATATTAGAAGATAGTTGCCTATATCATGAGAGTGCTTCCCATAGCTTCTGTCCTTCCTATTTACTGGATACAAACGACCTTTTGAACAAAGAGCAAAGTTTAAGAAATTAACTTTTAAATTGAATACCAGAAGTACATCCTAGAAAATGACTATTTTCCCTAATCCTAGCTAATTATCTAGCATTATTTATTGCAATTATTTCCATTTGTTAAAAGCATCATAGGCCCAGCCAGAATGGCTCAATGGTTAAATATCAACCCATGAGCCAGGAGATCATGGTTTCATTTCTGGTCAGGACACATGCCAGGTTGCAAGCTCAATCCCCAGTAGGGGCTGTGCAGGAGGCAGCTGATCAATGATTCTCATCATTGATATTTCTCTCTCTCTTTCCCTCTCCCTTCCTTTCTCTGAAAAATCAAAAATATTTTTTAAAAGGAGATATAGGATGCCTTCTTTGTTATATATGAAGTGTATGTGTATATGAGATATACTTTTTATATAGCAATCTCACAGATCTAAATACTCTAATTTTGCTATATTTAAAAATATATAATAGAACTGGATATCTTTAATTATTTGCCTTTAAGATAGTTTTAGCTATTCTTGTCTAGGATTATTTAGTTAATTTCCAATCAAATTTCACTGGGTTTCCTTATGTTTCCTAATGAGACAATCATAATTTTCAAATAACAGTTCATGCTTTACTACATATTGTGTAACTACTAGAACCATGGTAAATACCAGGGGTAATAAACACCTTCCTAGACTTAATCTAAACTTTCATGGGCCTATCTGCAGTCTTTCATTATTATATTATGTACTAGGGGCCCCGAATTTTGTGCACAGGAGGGGGAGGGGGGGAGTCCTTCAGCCCAGCCTGCCCCCTCTCACAGTCTGGAACCCCTCAGTGGATGTCCTATGATGGCCCCAGTCTGCCAGGTGCCTTGTGTGTGTATGTGTGTGTGTGTGTCGCCACTGGGGACCTGCCCCCACCCGCATCTGAGGCTCGGAGCAGTCCTCCTGTGTGTGTCTACCTGCTGGGGGCCTGCCCCCAGGCACACCATTGAGGCTTGGAGTAAGCACCCCCTCTATGTTGATCTCTCAGACTCTTGCCCTTCCCTGCATGTTGTTCTCTTTTTTTGAGCTGTGACCAGGGCTGGGTGCTGCCTGCCTCCCAAGCTTGCCTACTGCCCATCTTCCTCCAGCCACCAGAAAGCAGGGAAAACCCCGCCTCGTGGTCAGGCCAGCCTTTTCCTGCTCCCTGATCCCCGGAAGGGACCTGGGGAGTTGCCAAGCAGACCCCCAGTCCCCAAGAGCTTGCTTTCCCGCTCCCCAGTGCCCCCCAAAGGGCCTGGGGAGCCGCCAAGCAGACCGCCGACTCTTTCCCACTCACCGGTCCCCTACTGCCTTCCTTTCCCACTCCCCAGTGCCGCCAAGGGGTCTGGAGAGCTGTCAAGCAGGACCCCGGCCACTTCAGCCTTGCTTTCCCACTCCCCAATGCCCCCCAAAGGGCCTGGGAAGCCGCCAAGCAGGTCCCCGACCCCCGCCGCCTCTTTCCCGCTCCCCGATGCCCTGCAAGGGGCTTGGGCAGCCACCAAGCAGGCCGAGACCCCCCGCCGCCTCTTTCCCACTCCCCAGTGCCCTGCAAGGGACCTGGGCAGCCGCCAAGCAGCCACCAACCCTGCTGCCTCTTTCCCACTCACCAGTCCTGGGTCCTGCGCTGTTCTGCCCTGCAGCCGCTCTGTGCACTTGGGAGGTCCCTCAGCCGGGCCTGTGCCCTCTCACAGTCTGGGACCCCTCTGGGGATGTCCACCTGCTGGTGTGCCTGACCAGCCTGGGTGACGGGCTGATGAATGTCTCCAGGATGGCCAAGCCCCCCAGGAACGTCCCTCACTCCATTGGGTTGTGGCCAGCGTGGGTGATGGGCTGATTGGTGCTTTCAGGCTTTAAGGCTGCCCACAGCTCCCACTGACCCAATGTCCCAGCAAGGCTGGCTGGACACAGGTTCCTGGGGTTTGTTTATCTTCTATAATTGATACACTGTTCCTTTAAGCCAGCTAACGAAGCCTCGCGGTGTCTATAATGAGACAATATTACTCTTAGGCCTGCTGTTCCTTCAGCTCCCGAGGATTCTATGATTGTTATTATGTTGCAAATGTGTGTTTCGCTAGAGCCAGTTTAAGCGGAGTGGGCGCAGTTTCACTTTCACTCCTGCCACAATGGAAGCTGCCGTTTACTCAGGTCCATGAGTGACGGCCTCCATGTTGGCTGGGCTAATTTGCATACAGCCGCTCTGATTGGCTGGTGGGTGTGGCTTACCCCGTCTCGGAGAAATGGTTAATTTCAATATTACGCTTTTATTAGTTAAGATATGATGTTGTCTCTTTGTTTAAGATATATTATCATATAACTAGCTTATTTTGATTTTTATTCAGGAACAAGAGGCCCAGTGCACAAAAATTTGTGCACTTGGTGGGGGGGGTTCCTCTGCCCTCTCAAAATCTGGGACCCCTCGGGGGATGTCTACCTGCTGGCTTAGGCCCACTCCCTGGGATTCCAGGCGTCAGGGCAGCCGTGGGGGTGGGGGGAGCAAGCCAGCCCAGGCCCCCGAGGCTGCCCTGAGGCCTGGAACTAGATCCGATCATAGGTGGGTCTTACTGATTTGCTGATTTAAATCCACAGATTTAAATATAAATCTCATCCATAAACATCCTCACAAAACCATCCAAAAATAGAATTTTAACCAAATATCTTAGCACCATGGCCCAGGCAAAAGTCAACACGTAAAATGAACCATCACACATTGAACTTAGAAGCAAAAATATGTTATCCTTTTTTAATGCTTTTTAACTTTCAATTCTAATAGCTATCCCTTGGGGCTAAAGGTAAACCTATATATTAGAAAAGAAAGAAATGAGGGCCAGGCTTAGAGAGGAAGGGGGAGAAGAAAAAAAAAAAACAGTCTGGTTAATATTCATTGGACAAATATTTATGGATTAACCACCGTATACTAACCACTATTCTGGGCACTAAGTTGCAAATGATTACTTTGCCATATCAATATATTTTTTTTTCTTTTTATATATATTGATCCCAAATTTAGAAGCATGCCAAAGATATATTATTTTTTTCATCCAATGTTTTCTAACTTCAAGCTCTAGATGCTGAGTAACACTCTCCAGTATTTATTTAACTTCATCCTAAAACAGGCCCTTCAGCTATAGAGTGTTATTTAAAAACCAAAACCCTTCCCTAAAATAGAGACAGAATTAAAAATCTACAAACCATATGGGGCTGGAGCTATCTAGGGAAGCAGATTCTGGATTGTAATATGGGTCCCTCATTGTGTTTGCTGTTGTGAGTTCTGGTAATGCATGATAACTGCCTCCCTTGGAAACATCATGCCCAGTCTTTAGGCTCCGCGTGGTAAATTGTTCTGAAAACCTGAAGAGATATTCTATAAATAATTGTATAAGTAATCTTTGTAAGTCATTTCTTGAAATTGCATTTTTAGTTGGGAGAAAATGGGCTCCACCTAAGATAGATTTTAATGAGTCAATAGGAAAAGTATTACATAAAGGAGAAAAATTGTGTGAGAGGAAGAAGCCAATAAGGAAGTCAAATACAATTGTGCGTGAAGGGGATAAGATTTAAAAAGAAAGTTAATAAGGGTGATCGCCGGCAGGGGAGGGCAGTTAGGGGGATCAGGCAGGCAGAGTGGTTAGGGCAGGCAGGCAGGTTAGCGGTTAAGAACCAGAGTCCTTGATTGTGAGAGTCCCCAAGAACTCCATATTGGAGAGGGTGCAGGTTGGGCACGAATTTCGTGCACCGGGCCCCTAGTCTTCTCATAAAAATCTAGTTGGTCAGAGTGGATTATTATTTTACTATTCTACCAAGTTAGAGTTGTTAGGGTTTTATTTGGGAATGTTTTCATCTCTATTCATAGAGTTTTTTGTGTGTTTGTTCCATAGAGGTTTTTTTATGCCATATTGTCAGATCTTTTTTCTGATTATGTGAGCTTCCTAAGATGAACTCCGTAGCTTTCTGCCTTTGTGTTTTGAATTTGGACTCAGTTTGAGGCACTATCTTTCCCTGAAAGTTTGAAGGAACTACCCGCAAAACCACATGATGTTAGAAGCCTTTTCAGGGATTATTCTTGCTGGGATTTTCAGACTGTTGGTTTCAAGACTGCTTGTTTCTGTTTGCCTTTTTGTTTAGATTTTTGAGGAAGAGTCCCGCTACCACTGCGCCCTGATGCTCAACCACCGAAAGTCACCCTTAACTGGAACATGGAATTTCACATCCTGCAGTGAACACCACTCTCTGTCTCTCTGTCAGAAATACTCAGGTATGGGTTATTATCTAGATAACTGTTGGACTTTATGATGTTAGCTATGTACAGTACTTTTTTAACAAAAACCTTATAAATTAGTTAAAATGAATTTGTGATCACAAGCTTTCTTAAAATGTCAGCATGACTAAATTCATAATTAGTTCAGTGAGTCAGGGCATCTCAAATAGACTGTGATTCTTTTCAAGTATTATCATACTTAATTAAATATCAAAATTAACTATCAGGTAGGATTTGTTATTAGGAATTGTCTAATGATAAGTTATGGTTGAATTTTATTCTCCTTTCTACGCTGGCATTTTTTAGATTTTACTTTCTATCATGGAAAAAGGAGGAGAAAAAACTTAATGTTTTAAATTTAGTTCAGTATAAACATTCACAGTTAAATTTAGCACTAAAAAAAGATGTGAAGCATTTATAAATGGAACACTATGACTTCTGATAGCCCAAATAAAACTAAACTATACACTTAAAAATAGGAATTGTCCATATTTTCAAAAAGAGGTATTAAATTGTTTTCATTAATCACAATAAGTTTTTAACAGATGACTTTTTTAAACTTTGTTATGCAGTGATACTCTCAAGTAGATAATCTAGGTACTTCCGAAGAACTGTTTGCTAAATTATTTCCTCTTGTTGAAACAGTTCAAACAAAGCAAATATTTGACACCAACCTGAAGTGGAAATCTTTTCACAGGCCACTTTTGTTTACAGTTTTTCTCCGTCCTAAATCGGGTCAGCTAAAACAGAATTTTCTTCTGATTTTAGAAAACAAATGTTGGGGTTCATACATTTTACCTAAGGTATACAAGAAGACATACTTAGCTCTCCCACCCAAAATCTAACATAAACTGATAGATAAGTAATATCTAAAATACATATTTATGGGAATTTTTTTTAAATGTCCTATGATTCACAGAGGGAGTAGTTTTTGTGTCTTTCTTCTTTTACACACAGATGTTGAAGGCAGACAGACCTTGCAGAATACTTCAGAGACTGTAAAGTACCTGAATAATCTGTACAAAATAATCCTAAAGACTTTGACATGGTCCGAGGCCCTGAGGGAATGCCAGAAACATAGCATGCACCTGGTGAGCATCTCAGACCCGTACCAGCAGGCGTTCCTAACCGTGCAGGCGGTCCTGCGTAACTCCTCCTTGTGGATTGGACTCTCCAGTGAAGACGTAAGTTTCCAGTCCCCACTACCAGGATTGGGTGATGGACTGCAGCATTTTTATTATGCACTGTCTGTTATCAGACAAAGCAAACACACAAACACCCAGAGATCATAAAACCTTACTCTAGTGAATTTCATGAAATATATAGTTTTTAGTGGCAGTCATCTTTCCACTGTTGGAAGATCTGGTGCTTTGTTGTTTAGATTAAGAAAAAGTTCTAGTGGATCCATGTAGCTGATCATTTCTTCAATTTATTCCAACGAACTACTGAGCTGGAATCAGAAGCTGTCATGTCTCCTCGGCCAAAGAAGTGAAGAGAGGAGGGGAAGGATTATAAAGCCAGACAGGGCTGGGTGTGTAGAAGCCCTGCAGATGGCGCTGAAGAGTCCTTCCTATCCCCTTGAGAATCAGTAGATTGAAATGAATTGACCCATGATTCCGGATCAATGTCTTGGGTAGTTCTCATTCATTTCATAGCCCAGCAGGGAATGCTAGTTCCCTATCCATTCCCAACACTAAACTGCATACAGGTAGTACAAATGGGAGTATTTATGCTACTGAAGCTTTGGGTTATAATTAATAGAGATTTTTTTTTAAGCTATAGTATTCCTCTCAGCATTATAGGCCATTTTGTCTCTTTTCTTGGGTTACTATGCAATACTTTGATACTCTGCCCACTGAGACGTATTGTAAGGGTAAGTTATAGGCTGGAGTATAAGGCTGCATACATTATGAAGTGCATAGGAGGTACTATTTGCAAAGATTGTGATGTGAACTTTGTGCCCTATATCTGCACAGTGCATGACTGGTGAAGCCCTAGTTAGATAAAAGTCACCTAGACCGGTTTTCCTAAACTACTCTCAGAGTAGTAATGGGCAGAGTAGGAGAGTGAGTGAGTCTGTTGCCTTATGAAGCAAACCTAAGTTATGTACATCTTAGGATGACCTCAGTATATCAAGATGTCTTTAGGTCTGCTTGGAGAAAATGTGATAGAAGACAATTCAGTCCTAGCATAAACCCAGAGCTGAACTGGAGAATAGACTCACAAGTAACCATTGTCTTTGACAAACTTTGGATTCATTATCCCCAGCAGTTACCAGACACTCATTGAAAAGAAGCAGTATTTAGAAATTGCTTGAAAAAGAGTTTCTCCAACACTCAGGGTATCTTATTTTACTACTCCTCACCTGAGAATATTTTTCCTACTGATTTTTAGAAAGAGTGCAAGGGAGAGAGGGAGGGAGGGTGGGAGTGAGGGAGGGAGATATTTTACATATTTTTTATGTGTTTTTATTGATTTTAGAGAGAGAGGAAGGGCGAGGGAGAGAGAGATAGAAACATTGATGAGAAACATTGATTGGCTGCCTCCTGCAAGCCCCCTACTGGTTATGGAGCCCAAAACCCAGGCATGTGCCCTGGTTGGGAATTGAACCGGTAACCTCTTGGTGCATGGGATGACACTCAATTCACTGAGCCACACCTGCTAGGAGGGATATTTTAAAATGTAGCCCCTAGTCAAGCCAGATCATCGGCTTGAACTGCTTTCCCAGACCTCACAGCATCATTTTCTTCATAACATTGCCTTACTTTCTCTTTGGTGTTTGTTACCATATGAAACCCATCCCTGTGTCTCTTGTGAGACTAGTAATAAGTTATTATATTTTCTGGTTTCAATCACCTTAAGCTTCTGAAACAAAAGCAATATTGTCACTATGGAAAATTTATAAAGTTATAGTAAATTAAAAGAAAATATTTAAATCAACTATAATCCCAGTGCCTAGTGATAAGTATGGTTTAATCATTGGGTATATATCCTGCAAGTTATTTTAATATGTGCATGTATTTATTTTTAAGATAATTTGGATCATATTGTTTTGTAGCTTTTTCCCCCACATAATGATTTGGTCTTATTTCTTATACTGTTTTTCAATCTTTACCCATGTTTCTCTGTGTTCCTATTACTGTTTATTTTAACTAATTCCATGTAGCTGTTTAGTATGTATCTTCATAAGCTGCCTTAAATCTTTGGGACAGGGCAGGGTATAAATAAATAAAACTTTATATTGAAAGCAATGTGAAAGTATTAAAAGATTTTAAACATGGTAACAATATCAGATTTTTAGTTAAGAAAAGTTATTCTGGGAGAAGGTGGGGGAGGAAGTGAGTAATCTAGAGATAAGAGACTAGTTAGAGTTTCTTGTAGAAATTCATGCAGAAAATGCTGTTGGCCTGAACCAAGACACTTTTGCAGCATCTGCAGTGCAGCAGTTCTGGGAAATGTAAAGTCCAGAGTGTGATTGTGGCAGTAGGTCACTCAAGTATGTGGCAGTAAAAGTATGTAGAAGTAGGGTGTCAAGGAAACTTGGGAACTGGAAGAATCACCCACGTGTGCTGAACATAGATTTCCCTAAGTCAGTGGGAGGGCCAGAGGTTGGAGCAAGGCCTGGGGCACCCCCCTTAGTGAATGCCAGCGAGGAGCAGATGGGCCAGATCCATAGTGAATGTCAGAGGGAGACAAGGAATCTGGGAGTTGGCAGTAGTAAGAGAGGCATAAACCTCAAAGGAAATGACTGAAGGAGATAAAAATATTACCCCATTCTCATGGCCCTCTGGGGTTTGAAAATGGAAAAACAAGCAGCATTCCCTTGTGGGTGCTGGAAGGAAATTATTCTCTTTTAAAAAAACAGGTAAAAAATTTTAGTAAACAGCCCTAACTGGTTTGGCTCAGTGGATAGAGTGTCAGCCTGTGGACTGAAGGGTCCCAGGTTCGATTCCAGTCAAGGGCATGTACCTTGGTTGTGGGCACATCCCCAGTCGGGGGCGTGCAGGAGGCAGCTGATCAATGTTTCTCTCTCATTGATGTTTCTAAATCTCTATCCCTCTCCCTTCCTCTCTATAAAAAATGAATAAAATATATATTTTTTTAATTTAATAAACAGAGCCTGTGACATGGCTCCCAGTGGTTGAGCATCGACCTATGAACCAGAAGGTCACGGTTCCCGGTCAGGGCACCAGCATGCAGGAGGCAGCCAAAGAACGATTCTCTCTCATCACTGATGTTTCTACCTCTCTCTCCCTCCCCCTTCCTCTCTGAAATCAATAATAAAAATATATTTTTTAAAAGAATTTAGTAACAGCTATGTATAGTCTTAGTAAAGTCTTAATACTAAATAAAGATTTAGTATTCATTAAAAGATGAAGTGTGTGAGATGATTAACCTATGAGGAATACAAGTACCAGAGACTCCGGACCTGGGTTAGTTGGCAGTGCCGCAAGGGGGTGGAATCCAGGGTCATACAAGTACAGTCACATGGCCAGAGGGCTATATCTGAAGCCACGTGGCCTGGGGTTTAACTTAGCACAAGTGACAACTAGAACTCTGGTGGAGAACAGCTCAGAATGAAACATTGGTGGTGTTGAGGCTTGACCATGTTTGCTATTTTGCATTCACTAAGGAGACTGTGTGGTCTTTGCCCAGTATTCCAACTAAGCCAGTGATACAAAATTATCCTTAGGCCTCAGGAAAGCTTTGCTCTATGAGTCACTGTGTGAGGCCGAGGCTCTGGCAGCACCATGGGGAAGCTCAGAACTGTACCCCACATTCCATCTCCTAGACTTCTGTACCTACTCTGTAAGCCTTCCTCGAGATAGGTGAGTGGCCAGGCCCTGGTCAGGATATAATGACAGGTGTTCACAGACTTAGAGTGCACAGTAGACTATAGTGATAAGGAAGCATGTCTCCAAAGACAAATGTAGAAACAGTGGCATGACATCCACATGGTCTGAGGGGTTAGGAGGAAAGGAGTTAACATGTATGTCGCTTTCTGTGTGTCCCAGCTAGCCTGAGTTGAGTGTTTTACACATGTTACACAATTAATTTTACCCAGGAGGTTCAGTGTTACATCCATTTAATAGCTGAGGGGATGGGAACTTGGCGAGGTAAACTCACAATCAAGAACTAATAAGTGATCAAACCAGAATTCAAAACCAGGTGTGCTTAGCTTCGAAGCCCATGTTCTCTCCACAACTACATGTTGTTTCTAACTTTATCAGTGCCTAACAGAGGTCTTCACTCCACTTTAGCTTTCTGATTTCCAACAACCAACAATGCCAATGATGTGTGAGGCTGCGTAGTGTAATAATTCAGACCATGGATGCCAGGACCGGCCGACCTGGATTACGTAGATTAGTAGCACTGCAGTTTATGTCCTATGTGACTTTTTGCTCACTCTATATCCCTTCAGTGTCCTCATCTGTAAAATAGGTATAATAGCACCTGTCTCGTATGGCTATGAAGATTAAATAAGTTAACATTTGCAAAACACTTAAGTCCTGGGCACATAGTAAGGGCTATGTGAATGTGTGTTAAATACAAGATAAAATTTAGAGTCACTGGATGGACCATGAGGACCAAAGCAATGCAAAAGGGATTACATGAAGTTGTCGCTTGAAATGTGTTTTCGTTCTTTGCAGGATGAACTCAATTACATTTGGTCAGATGGGAAACATGTCCAGTTTAGTCGCTGGGCTGAAGACAACGAGCAACTGGAGGACTGTGTGTTTTTAGATACTGATGGGTTCTGGAAAACATCCGAATGCGATGCCCACCAACCGGGTGCTATTTGCTACTATCCAGGAAGTATGCTACATACAAACATTTCATTTCTCAAATTACTATTAGTCTCATGCAGGGTGTGATTTTATAAAATCTGGTTTTAAAATTGTAAGAAAATTACAACTATGTTCTTATTTTTTAAAGATATATTTTTATTGCCCTAACCGGTTTGGCTCAGTGGATAGAGCGTCGGCCTGCGGACTGAAGGGTCCCAGGTTCGATTCCGACCAAGGGCATGTACCTTGGTTGTGGACGCATCCCCAGTGGGAGGTGTGCAGGAGGCAGCTGATCGATGTTTCTCTCTCATCGATGTTTCTAGCTCTCTATCTCCCTCCCTTCCTCTCTGTAAAAAATCAATAAAATATATTTTGAAAATTAAAATAAAGAGCTTGTATCTTTAAAAAAAGATACATTTTTATTGACTTCAAGAGGAAGGGAGGGGGAGAGAGAGATAGAAACATCAATGATGAGAGAGAATCATTGATTGGCTGTCTCCTGCATTCCCCACACTGGGGATGGAGCCCACAATCCCAGGCATGTGCCCTGACTGGGAATTGAACTGTGACCTGCTGGTTCATAGGTTGATGCTCAACCACTGAGACATGCCAACTGGGCACAATCATGCTCTTTTAACAACAAAATTAGTAGTGAAAATATGTATTCAAAAATTACTATATATTAAATATTCTGTCATTAATTTTTTTATTTTATTTTACTTTAGACATATTTTATCTTTATCAGCTGGCAATGGTAATTGTCCTTTTAATCCCCATTGGCCTCATTTGCATATATTTGCTGTTTATAATCTTACAGAAAATTGTATATTTGTAGGAATCCTTTTACAGTTTGTATCATCAGCTACAATTACTTCTGTGACTCTCTGTTAAGATTCATTTGGTTGTAAGTAACAGCAACCAGCTCAAGTTTTAAACCAAAAAAAAAGAATTTTAGATCCTCAAAAAATGGGGATGGAGCTAAGCCTGTGAGGAATGGGAATTAGAAACTGATATCACCCTCTGCCTATCCTTTTGGCTTTTCTCTGTGAACCTGCACTCCTCTCTTCACTGTGCTCTGCTTCTCTGTGCACATGGTGACCCATGGCGGCTCTGAAGCTCTCACCTTGCCCATCACTGGAGGTGACTGTCCCTGATACCACTTTTCAGTTCCTTAGAGGGAATCTGAAGGACTTGGCAGAGTCAGGTATGCATTCTCTAGCTCACTCAGAGGAAAGTGGTCTTGCAACAGCCAGGGATCCCCTTGTGTGGGTTTGGGGTATGAAAAAGACACTCCTCAGACGGAGGGACTGGTTATAAGCTGGGAGAGACTGGCAGGTCTCTCTACTGCACACCTAAGCAGTTCAATGGGCTTTGAGTAGAACATGTCTGTACTTGCATCTTCTTGCATGTATGGCCTTTTCACAAAATGGGGGGAAAACCGTAATTTGGTTTTCTAGATGTCGGGTTTTAAACTATTTCTGTTTGTTTTTGTTAAAGCAATAACTTACTTAGTACTTCACATATTTCATTAAATGTTTCTTTAAAATTAGAAAAGATATCAGCAACCATACACTTGAAGATGAACTCTCAAAGTTATAGTTAAGGGCCTTTTATTAGTTTGTGTAGTTTCTATGAGGCAGCCTTTTGTATTTGATGTTTGGAGATTGAGGAAGACAGAAACTGCAATTAACCCAATAGCACCTCATTTTTTACACTCTTCCACTCACTCCACAACAGGGGAAAGAAAATTACTGCGTTAAATAATTTCTTTCCTAAAGAAAGCATCGCCAGGCTAGTATTTCTGGCTTCCTGAATATTTCCTACTTATCAAGCCCAATTGCTACACATAGGATTTAGCATTTATATCTGAAATTAGTATTCATACCATTAATTTTTTCTTTCTAGATGAGACTAAGAAAGAGGTCAAGCCAATTAACAGTGTGCGCTGTCCATCTCCTGTTTTAAATACTCCATGGATACCATTTCAGAACTATTGCTACAATTTCATGATAGCGAAGAACAGATACACAGCAGTAACAAAAGATGATATTCATTCTAGGTGCCAAAAACTGAGTAAGTATATTATATGGCCATTATATATTTGCATTATGCTCATTTTGTAAAATCTTGCCTGTGTCATAAATATTTCTAATTAGCACTACTAACAAGATCTCAAAAATATTAATCTTCTAATTTCTACATTAATTTGTTTTTAATTAAAATGGAAGGTATAGCAGTTACCTCTTTCTTTATCCATTCAACAGAGAACTAGTCTGGCTTTACAGGTAAACAAAATGGGGTCTACTTCACAAGGGAAAGAAATGTCACTATATAGAGAGGACTGTGGGCAAAATGAAAAGTTCATTTCAGTGGTCAGAAGCTTAGATAAGCCACAAAGAATCTGCTTTAAAAAAATACATATTTCACACTACAAAGACTTTTCAGATATTTCCTATGCAATCCACTGAGGATTTGAAACTTCTGAAAAGTGGACCTATGAATTTTGCAGAAAGTGCCTATGGGAAATACCAAGCCATTACCCTCCCCCTCCAAGTCTGCTCTGTTGAACACTGGTCTTGAGAGGTGTTGTACCCAAGAGGATCCTCAGAAAAAGAATAAGGTTAAGAAACACCATCGCTTCCTGTTACAGATGATCAAATGTGCATTTGCATATATTGTAAGAAATACTGGCATAAATGAAGTAGTTGATTGGTTTAACCAGTGTTTGCAAAGTTTTTATCCATGTAACTCTTTTCTGAGGAACTCCTGTTAATTCCCTGAGGAACACACTATGGGAAATAAAAACCTTTTTTAACCTTAATATAAGAGTGATCGCTAAGACAAAGGAAGCTCTTAGAACCCATCCAAGAGGTTTTATTTATTATAGTCTTCGATAATGTACCATAAATACAGGTGCAATTGTACCAATTCAAAATAAGCTTTAAATGGGGAAAGGTAAAGTGAATTCAGTTCAGATACTCTACTCATCTACTAGATTGTCACTAGTCTGCAAGACCTTACAGATCATCAAAATGTTTTAAAACTTCTTAACCTACTCGTTTTAGTACGACGAGACAGTTTTAATTGACGTCTTTCTTATTTTCTGCTATTGTTTAAACATAAGTGTATATTAAACTGGGAAATGGCATTTTCTAAATCAAATAAAGCGTTCCAGGTAAATTATTGTTTTAATTATTGACTATTTTTCTATTTAACAGATCCAAAATCACATATTCTGAGTATTCGAGATGAAAAAGAGAATAACTTTGTTCTGGAGCAACTTCTGCACTTTAATTATATGGCGTCGTGGGTCGTGTTAGGTATAATTTACGAGAGTAAGTTGTAAATCTGCTGATTTTCTCTATTTATATTTATGCTTTTTATAAACTACTTGCTTATCAAGCTATAAAAGAATAGGTCTTCAAAGTATATGTGTATTAATATGCAAAATTATCAGTAATGCACTAAGCATAACATGAATATGAAACATTTTTTATGTCTCTGCTCTGCTATTAAAATGTGTTTACCACCAAGCTGAGAGTTAAATGGTGAAAAATAAATCCTTTTCTACTCTCCCTCCTAGCAGTTCCAGACTAAAAATGATCACATTCCCAAGTACATCCCCAGTACTTACTTTGTGTCTGTACTGTGCATGTGGGATGAGTGAGAACAGAATTACACTTCTACTAATCTTGCACGTGTGGTTTTATAGCATTGGCTTGGGGTATACGTTAGGAAAATCAGGTACATAGTTTGACAATGGGATAGAATATTTGACATTGGGTCTAAATACCACAAATCCAAGTTAATCGCTATAAAATTTTGTAAAGCACAGATTCTAATAATAGGGTCATTAAGATCAATTTAGAAAGATACTCAACTAGAGTTATCCTGAAAATCATAAAAGTTTTAGAATTAGAAAAACAGAAAATCACTCTGTGGACATAAAGCATCAAAAAGTATGCATTTATTAAAAAATAGACTGTAATAAGGGGCACAGGACAATGATAGTCAGAGGTGGGGTAGGAAAGAAACTAAATTACTCAAATCTGACCATTTAAAAATAGCCTTCTCTTTGCTATCTAACTTGTCTTTCACAGAGTTGCAAAGGCATTTCTTAAATGTTTATGGCTTGCAAATTAGTTAACAAAAAGTAAGCTATCAAGCAATTGGTAAGATTTGGGTTGCCAGTTGAAGATGAGTTCATCATAATAGGACATAGTTGCCCAAGTCTTTTTTCCAATGACACTTGAATACCCTTAAATTTAGAAATGGTGGAGGGGGGGCGGGGATTGCAGGCAGAGGAAACTAGATGGAAAGTTCTCAGGCTTTATCTGAAAGTGACTGAGGAAATAGTGAATTTATGGGGCAGCGGAGACCACACCCAGGATATAGTTAGAGATTTCAATTGCACCCTCTGATGTATTTTGCTAATTGTGTTATCACGAATAACTGAATATGTATACTATATTCTGAAAAGCATTTTCAGATCTCTAGACTTTCTTTTAATTATCCTAAAATTTTTAATAAAATGTCTGAGTAACAAAATTTCTATTAAAATATGTAGCCATATGAGCAACATGTAAAGAGGTATTTCAAGCAAATTTGGTTTAAATCTAATTCTTACTGGCTTAAATTATACCCATAGATTTTTAATCACCTTGAAATACTTAAATAATATTTAACTGTATACCACCCATACAAAGGATTTTCTTTTTTAAAATTCTGAACTTTTCAAAATTAAGGCCATGAATAGACATTACTAAGAGAAACCACATGTCAACTAAAAGATATTTCAAATGAAAAAGTTTTTGTATAGCAACTTCAGAAATACACTTTTGCCCATTGTGTTAGTCAGAAAATTATAACTTTAACATTTAGGGAGAGGGAAAGAGGGACTAGGATACATGAGGTGTTACAAAGCAGCAATAAAGAACAAAATCATATGTACAGTACTGCTAGTGTTACATTGCTGCAGGCAGGTGTTTAGGATAATAATGCCTTGGGAGATGGGGATCATGGAAAGGTACAAACAGCCAGACAGCCAGGATTGTGTGTAGGTAGTAATGACATCACTCCTTATACCAATTCATAATTTCAATAGGCCTAGCAGTTTGTTTTTGCAAAATCTTTATTGAGATATAGTCACATCCATATGATTTAGCCATTTAAGGTATATAACTTAATGGCTTTTTGTATAACCAGAACGTTCTGCAATTATTACTAACCTAACAAGAAACATAACCATTAGTAGTTCCTCCTCATTCTCTACCACCTCTCCCAACCCTCAACAACCACTGACCTATTTTCTGTCACTACAGATTGCCTACTCTAGACATTTCCTATAAATCAGATCATACAATATGTGATTTTTTTGTGACTATTATTCTACTTAGCATAATGGTTTTAGGTTTATAAATGTAGCACTGTAGCATACATCATATATTATGCCTTTCATGGCTGAATAATATTCCATTGTATGGATATACCACCTTTTATTCATCTCTTTATCAGTTCAGGGGCATTTAAGTTGTTTTCACCTTTTTGGTTATTGTGAATAATGCTGCCATAAACATTCAGAGACAAGTTTTTATGTGGATGTATGTTTTCTTTTATCTTGGATATATATATTTGGTCTGGAATTTTTGGATTTGTTTAATCCTTTGAAGAACTGACAGACTGTTTTCCAAAACTGCTATACCATTTTCCATCAAGGGTTCCAATTTCTCCCATATCTACGCCAACACTTGTTTGTTTGTTGTCTTTTTTATTATAGCCATCCAAGTGAGTCTGAGTGACTTATCATTAAAGTTTAAATTTTATTTATCTGATGATTGAAACTCTTCAGCATTATTTCATGTGTTCATTGGCAACTTGTATGTCATCTTTGGAAAAATCTCTATTCAGACCCTTTGCCCATTTATTATATTATTTGTCCTTTTTATTGTTGAGTTCTAAGCATTCTTTCTCTATTCTGGATAGAAGTCCCTTGTCAGATAAATGACTTGCAAGTATTTTCTTCCATCACTTTCTTGATAGTATAATTTGTAGTATAAAACTTTTAGTTCTAATGAAGTCCAATTTATGTATATTTTTCTTTTATCACTTGTGCATATCTAAGAGGGCTTTGCCTGCCCAAGGGTCATGAAGATGTTCTCCTATGTTTTCTTCTAAGAGTTTTATAGCTTTTGGCTCTTAGATCTGTGATCTATTTTGAGTTAATTTTGTATATGGTGAAAGGAAAGGGTCCAACCTCATTTTTTATTTTTGTACCTAGATATCCTGTTCTCCCAGGAACTATTCTTTCACCATTGAAGTGTCTCGACACTCCTGTCAAAAATCTGTTGACATAATTGTGCACAATTGTGTATGATTTCGGCCCAGATAAGAGATTTGTCACTAGTCTTATCATAAATTATTTTTTATAAAAGTTACATTCATTTTCATTGCAGTCAAACATATATGTAGGAGACATGAATATTTGATGAAAGATAACGTGTAAAGTTATTGCTGGATAGTGGAATTATAAGTAAATTTTTATTTTCATGTTATAACTCGTACTTTCAACACTGAAAATAAGTATGACTCATTGTTGTAATTATTTTAGAGGGATGCACGTAATCCTATAACCTCTTAGGAAGTAGAGAAAGAAGAAAGAAAAGTTACGATTGAAATATTAACCTCATAATTGTAATTCAAGTATTAATTTTATCTCTAAGCATAGAAAAAAATGTTTCTTCTCTAGATAATTCTCTTATGTGGTCTGATAAGACCATGCTGTCCTATACGCACTGGAGAGGGGGAAGACCAGCTGTAAAAAACGGCCAGCTTTTTGCTGGCTTGAGTACTGACGGCTTCTGGGATATTCATACCTTCAATGCTATTGAAGAAATACATTACTTTCATCAGCATAGCATTCTTGCTTGCAAAATTGAAATGGGTGAGTATGCTAATGCAGTTTCCACTCCAGGGAAAGAGAATATAAAGCCATTAGCTCCCCTGGTGGGAACCTTGTAATTGTATTTTCTGAGAGCTTCCTCTGGATTCCGTCCTATGAGAGGTGCTACAGAGGTGACCTTGACAGTTTTGCGGACCACTGGTCATATGTTTTGTACAATGTCCCTCATTCTTTCCTCAAGATTAAACTGGGGTTATGGTTTTGGAGTTTAGGGGGAAACCACAGAAGTGGTGTCATTCTCATCATATCATATGAGGGGTATGCTATCAACATGATTATCTCTACTGATTTTAATCTTGGTCACCTGGCTCTAGGTAATGTTTTCAGATTTTCCCACTGCAAAGTTACTCTTTTCCCCCCTTCTCACAACATACTCTTTGTTAGGAAGCCACTGTACTCAGTCCACATCTACTTAGTGGAGAGTTACTCTCCACCTTCCTGAACGGGGTGGTATCTCCATATTTTATTTGGAATTTGACCATACAGGTTTTTTCCATTCTTCCACATTTTAAAATTTATTGTCATTTAATAAGTCAGTCAAAGAAAGAAAAATACTGTATGATTTCACTTATATATGGAATCCAAAGAACAATATAAATGAACACAGAAAACCCATAGACTCAGAGAACAGACTGATGGTTGCCAAAGGGGAGGGAGGTGGAGGACTGAGTGAAAAAGATGAAGGGATTGAGAAGTACTGATTGGTAGTTACAAAATTGTCGTGGGGATGTAAAGTACAGTGTAGAGAATATAGTCAATGATATTCTAATAACTGTATAGTTCCAGGTGGATGCTGGAAATATCACAGGGAGCACTTTGTAAAGTATGATTGTCTAATCATTATGCTATACACCTGAAACTAATACAAAGTAATCCTGAATGTAAACTGGAATTGAAGAAAATCATCTATTCATTGATTGATATCAGTATGGGCTCATGGTTACATATGTCACACTGGGAATATAACCCGATTTTACTTACACTATTTAATCTTTTGATCACAGTGTCCCCACTCTGGACATTGGATGTTCTTTCACTTGGCTTCTGTGTCCCTTTGAAATACCCTCATCAATGTGGTTGTATTATTGTTATTATTTGTTTGTTTGTTTTCAGCTTGCTTTCTGGTTACCTCATTTCTTGTTAGTCCTGATTTCACCTAACCTAACATCTGGAGACCTAGTTTTTCCAACAGGCGTTATGACTCCCTCAATTCAGAGGGACATCTCCTTCCCTAGTAGTTACGCACATTCTAGCAGTTACCTGCTTTGCCCTCGTTGGAGGTACTGTTGTTTTCTGTCCACACGTAATATGTGAGCTCCTTCAATGAAAGACAATGTTTATGCCTTTTTCTTAATCAGCCAGACTACTGTCATATTTAAGAGCCGGTGAAATGTGCCATGGGAAGAAGAAAAACGAAGTATGCATTTGACCTCCATTCCTAATAAGTAACCCAGTTTTATTTACCTTTTGAAGTCACTGTATGACCTGTCTTACCCCAAATATGTATTTTATTTTTAATATTTATTTATTAAATTGATTAGATGACACTGGTCAACAGTTAAATTTAACCATGAACACTTTTCATTTAAATATTTCAGTTGACTACAAGGAAGCATATAATACTACTCTGCCACAGTTTATTCCATATGAAGATGGCATTTACAGTGTCATTCAAAAAACAGTGACATGGTATGAAGCAGTAAACATTTGCTCTCAGAGTGGAGGTCATTTGGCAAGTGTTCACGACCCAAATGGCCAGCTCTTCCTGGAAGATATCGCAAAGCGGGATGGATTTCCACTGTGGGTTGGGCTCTCAAGTCATGATGTGAGTATTGCTGTTGTTGTCCAGAAATTTCCCACATTTGTTAGAGGTTTGGCAAAGTGAGCATAAGATATCAATGCAAAGTAGAGCATCAGATTAAGTCGTGGGACTCAATTTGCATAGCATAGTGCTTTCTCGACTTTCCACGACATAGGACACATTGAAAATGATATCTGTAGGGTGCACTGCAGCACGTGGCCCTCAACACTGCCTGGGCCCAGCAGACGAGTAACAGAACAACAGTTCTGTGATCTGCTAGGGGGAGACCAATGGAAAAGCTGGTGCAAAGGAAAGAGGACAGAATCAGAAAAGCCCGAGTTCCACATGGGTGGCACATCTTCCATTTACATGTTGGGTGATCATGGGCAAGATAGCTGACATTTGCAAGCTTAGTTCCTCATCTGTAAGATTTCGGAGGGATCATTATTTTCCTTAATCTAGGATTATAATGAAGATTGCCAAGTAAAATTCTTGACATGGGGACTAATAAATATATATACTTTTGCCACTTTCCCCCTAGAAATTAGCACTAGTTGAGAGTAATCTTCTGCTACTAAACATGTCTTTTGTGCCACTATTTGAGTTCTATTAATTATTCTATTCATGAAGCTATAATAATGTGTATTGTACAAAAAGATAGACATCTATTGAAATTAGAATTGAAGGCCTAATGTAAAGAGTATTTAAGACAATGGGGAAAATAAAATAAAAGATAGTGAATTAGGATTATAGAATCAAGAGGAAATCAAAAGTAATCTTGGGAAGTAGTTTTCTCTTCTAGTCCCCTGCTGATTACTGGCTTCTGTAAAATGAAAAATAACGTAGCCAGAGGCACAAACCACAAAACTCTAAAACACAAAAAACAATATTTAGGATAATATCAATGCTGGAATTGTAAATCGGTAATTGTGATAAGTGGAAGCCATTTACACGATATTTAATTCCAAGTGTATATAAACTTGTCCTTAAACAGAATAAATCTAGAGGCAGAGTGTAAAAACTCTGACTCTAAATTTAAAATCCTACTTAAATTGTGCCAGAGCAAATGTCTCAAATCAATGCATCGAAAGTAAATCCCTGATTTTACACATAGGTCCAGACCTACCACACTTGCAAGCGAATAGTTAACGTTCCACTCCAACATTTCTTAAAGTATATATGTTCTTGTTTTTGTTCTTTTATGAAGTCATCCATCTAGATTCAGGTTGTCTCTATCATTCTTAACACAGGGCACGGAATCGAGTTTTGAGTGGTCTGACGGCAGTGCATTTGACTACAGTCCATGGAAAGATAAGCAATCTTCAGGGAATTGTGTTCTCTTGGACCCAAAAGGAATTTGGAAACATGGAAACTGCAACTCTTATAGAGATGGTGCTATTTGCTATAAACCTAAAAAATGTAAGACTTGATTTCATATAACGGTATATTTACTAAAATATAAAGTTTGTTTTATGCATTTGATTAAATACTCAAAGGAGTTTTTAGAGATTTTAAATAAGGTTTATTCACAAGTCCTCCAAAAATAATTTTGATACTTTGCAAAGAGAAATAAATACAATATACCCAGTCAGGGAATTTGTTCTCAAAGCTGTTTAGTAGTTCCATCACTCGGGAAGTTTTAACTCTAGAATTTGTGAGTTTCAATTTCACTTAGCAGTGTTTTCAAAGACTGAGATTCTTCTGTAAAAGAAGTGTCCCACAGCATGTGTCTTGGAAAATGCCTCACGTGGCCTACCATATTGGCTGATGGCTGTGGGAGTCTCTGTGGTCTAGAAGTCTGTCGCATGTTGTGTAACTAAGCATTTTCTAAACTTATATGATCCTTAAAGTTGAGGAAAGAGCTCCTTCCCTCAGGGGCTGTACCTGAGGTCCTTTCTGATAGGTAGAGCATGAGCCTTGGGGAAGAGCGCAAGAACCCAGACCACCAGGAGCTGCAGAGGCATGCTGGCGGCCAGGGCCTGGTGCAGGTGTGGTCTCTGAAGCTTCTGGTTCTCAGAGCTGGCCCTTGCAGGAAAAATGAATGCAAGAGTTGGAAGTAAAACTCCATGAATAGCAGTAAAGAAAGAAATTGTATGCAGCCTAAGACAGCTCAGATGCAGACTGGATAGAAACGTGTAGACTTTGAAGATAAGGTATCTCGAGGGGTGCCTAGTATAAGAAAAATTTTATTTTTAAAGCCAAGCAATTCAGGAAGGTCCATCAGCTTTAGCCATGCATGGGGGGGCGGGGGGGGGGGGCAACGTTCAATATGTTTTGCGTCTAATGAAGTAACACAGATCACTGTCTTGAACAGCAATGTGCAAGACACATTGTTGTCATTGGCAGTTTATTTTTGAAAACGCAACTATTTTCACAAGGTGGTAAAAGGAAGCACTTGCTATTAACGTCTCTCCATCAGCAGCGTTAATATAGAGCTGTCACAAGTCCTACAGACTTTACAGAAGGACTTGGCAATGAGCTTTGATCACCACTCACTGGGAAACTTACCCAGGAGTTATCAACTGTCAAACTGAAGAAAGTCTCAGAGCTCAAACCAAGAGCGTTCATGGAAAGAATGGAAGCAAAAGCCAACCAAGAAACTAAAGTTCAAAAAAGATCAAGCCCAGCTGGAGAAACAGAAGACAGAAACAGAAGAAGGAATTCAGAACAGTCAGAACATCTCTTGATGAAGACGGAAACAGCAGCAGCCATTCTTCTGGAACCACTGGGACCACAAATTACAAGAACCTACCAAATTGAGACACGGAGGAAAAAAGCAGGAAAGGTCTTCAGTTACTGAAGGACATGCAGACCATGCAGAATGCACACAATAGAGTAACTGGGGTTGAGATGACTGACCATATCAGGTCAGAGTTTTGATCCTGATGATCTGTACCACACAAACAGCATGTTGACAATTTACCTTCCAGTTCTCATGTTCTCTTCTGTGGAAATTAACCATCAGAGGCACAGGCTTCCCTACACAGGCTTCCTGTGTGATACAGCACAATTAAAAGTTAAATATTTTAAATGGAAACCAGAGGAGTTTTTAAAAGCTGAGAAACCACACCTATTCTTTTTTTGTGTGAGACTAATTTTACTTTGCTGACATTTTGCATTTTGTAAACACGTTACCAAGTTTTCATTTGTGGTTGTGACTTTTAAAAGTATTTCTGTATATGGCAAGGTAAAACAAAGTTTCTGTTATCAAAATAAAAAGGAATCCAAAGAATTGTAATTATTATCTCAAAGTAGTTATAGGCCTACCTAGCCAATCTTTGCTTCTTCTCCTATTATATCTTTCCAGTTGTTTTTAACTTAGTCTAAATCCATTTTCAAGGACAAGTATTTTCCTTTATTGTCTAAGTTTTAAAAATGGTATTCCTTAAATCTAATTTTATATAATAAAAGGCTAATATGCAAATTGTACCCTGACAGAGAGTTCGACCAGGAGTTCAACTGGGAGTTTGACCAGGGGGCACAGCTGGCCGACTAACTGCCCACAGCCCCTCACCCTGGCCAGCTCGGCCCATTCATCCCTGATTGGGACAGGCCAGCTAGACCCCACCCATGCGCAAATTCATGCACTGGGCCTCTATTTAGAATATATACCCAAAAGTCAGTTTTTGTTTTTGCTGTACATTTTTACAGTTGTCTCATATTTTTACAGCTCAAGAGGTATCCTCTCCTACATATTCATCGCGATGCCCAGCAGTAAAAGGGAATGGATCCCAGTGGATCCAGTACAGGGACCACTGTTATGCATCTGACCAGGTGTTGCACAGTTTCTCAGAAGCCAAGCAGTTTTGTTCAGAACTTGGTGAGTTAAAATTCATTTATTTTCTTTGATTCAATAACATAATCGTTGGAATTGTTTTAAAGAAATAATTTGAAACAATGATTATATTTTTGAAAATATTTTTAAAGCAGACACAATTTATAATAGCGTTACCACCTAATTGCCCAGTGGTGGGGAAGTAGTTAAGTATTTCATGATGTATGATCTCAGTGGAATATTGGAATAGCCATTAAAAATTATCGACCTAAGAATAAGTACATGGAAAATGCAAGTAAGTGGAAGGAAATAGAATGAAAAATAAGTAAACTGTTATGTGAAAATACTGGGAAACAGTTTTAAATATAGCTAGATCTACTTAGATGAAGGGGTTAA